>KN484000.1:53204-82130 GCA_000787095.1 Periophthalmodon schlosseri
GGGGGTGGCAGCATCATGTTGTGGGGGTGTTTTGCTGCAGGAGGGACTGGTGCACTTCACAAAATAGACAGCGTCATGTTGGAAAGAACATTATTTGGAAATACTGAAGCAACATCAGCCAGGAAGTTAAAACTTGGGCACAAATGGGCCTTCCAAATGGACAATGACCCGAAGCATACTGACAACCTGGTTACAAAGTAGCTTAAGGATAACAAAGTCAATGTTTTGGAGTGGCCATAACAAAGCCCCAATCTCAATCCTATTGAAAATGTATGGGCAGACCTGAAAAGGCATGTACGAGCAAGGCGGCCTACAAGCTTGGCTCAGTTACACCAGTTCTGTCAGGAGGAATGGGCCAAAATTCCTGCTAACTATTGTGAGAAGCTTGTGGTAGGATATCCAAAACATTTCACCCACGTCATACAGTTTAAAGGCAATGATATCAAATCCTAATAAAATGTATGTAAAATTCTGACACTGAACAAAGTGATGAAAAATTGTCCAAAAAAAATCCTTCTCTCATTATTCTGGCATTTAGCAAATAGAAATAATTTTGGTAATCCTAATTGACCTAAACAGGAAATGTTGAGTCTGATTTCATGTCAGACAGCGAGAAAAAAGCATGTGTCTTTTTATATAGTGTATGTAAACTTCTGGTTTCAACTGCTTATCAGTCGATACAACTCCACACTGGCGGCTAAGTTGCTAGCACTCAAGCTTCACAGAAAGAAGGTTCTGGGTTCAACTTCCGGTGGCCCCAGCCTTTTTGTGTGGAGATTGCATTTTTCTCCCTGTATTTGTGTGGGTTTCCTCTGGGCACTCCAGTTTGCCCCATCAACCCAAAACATGCACCATAGGTAATTGGTCAGGGCTGACTTAGCCTCCAGCTTAGGCAGTCCTGACCAAAACTAGCACAAGATCACTTCTGATGAGGTGCCCCAGCAGCATTGCAAGATGGGTCAAATGCAGAGGACAAATTCACTCCAGGGACAATTAACTGTACCTTACCTTACTTTACACAACCTGGAGTATTATTAGGCCCATTTAATGTGTAGTCTAAACGTAAACTTAACAATTTCCTCCAATAACAGTTGCCCAATCCTCCATCAGCACTGCATAAGTTCATTCTCCTGAACTAAACCTGTCTGATCACTGTTGTTTTCCACCTCCTATTTCTTGAACTTGTATGCAAATTAAATTTATTAACTGAATGTCGCTGCATTGCCATAGTGATGCTCATCACGCCCCAGTGCCAGACGTTTGATATTGTGTTTATCGGCACCACAGTTGGTTCTAATCTGCCTGCGGTCGCCTCATATTTTCAATTGCACAGCTTGCTCCAGCACTCGGCCCATCTAATAATACAGCGTTTGGCATGGGCTTAGGTAATACAGGGATAATTCTGTACCCGAGCAGACTTGAAAACAACCCACAGTGAGAATTTGGACAAGCAGCCAAATCGTTGTTCATTTTAAGCCAAGAACTAAGACACAAAAGTGGAGTAGCACACACATTTTTCCCATAAATAGACTGCAGTATGTGTCTTGAAAGTGCATATGACTTGTTAGACGAAGTTTAGCATTTTACTTCCTGGTTGGACATGGGCAGCAGATTCCAAAACTGTAACTTAGCAATGATGTTGACAAGGGCCAAAACTTGTCTAATTTGCACAATAGTAATAGATATGATTTGACTAATAACAATAATACCGCAACACCTTTTTTTGTTAAATGAAATTGTCAGAAAAATGCCTTCCTTGATTGTAAACTGAATGGAACTGTGCGTGGTGATGACATAGGTGGAGGTATTCTGTTTTAGAACTCACCACTACTTTCTGTATTTTTGTACTTTTCTTCTCAACTTTTTTTTTCCACAAACTGCCATTTAACTGCCACTTAACTAAAACTATGATAAATATTTACCACAGGTACTATCCCACCAAACCAAGTAATAATTACAAATAGCTTACATGAAAACCTGACATATGCACCCAATTATTTTCCGTGTATTTTAGCAAAATGTGACTTGTTCCAGTACAGATATAGGCCCATTGTATGAGCTGGCCTTGAGGTCAAAATGAGATCACTGAGTCCTGTCTGTATCTAATTATAAAGCGCTTTACTGCTAGTTGTTGTTGCTGCTGTTTAAAATGAACTAGTTCTGTTTTTCACATTTTTTAAAACTGTAAAAAGCTGATACAGCGCCTTTAACTTCACAGAGGCTCAGAGGAGGTTGGAAGGGAGAATTCGCCGGATAAACATTGACTTCAGTGAAGAAAGTTGGCTCCCACAACATAAAAAGGATGTAGAATGTGTCACCGACATGCCAGACCTCCAACGACACTAACCAGAGCAACCGCACAGTAGTTCTAACAAACCAGGAATCGGCATTAATATGGATGAGGCCTTTGAGATAGTGCCGTGGTAACAATAGTATAAATAATGAAGAGTGCCACTGTACTCACTGTTTGGTGGTCACATTGGAAATTCAGCGGAGACACAAATTGTTTTATAATGATCCAAGGTGAACGGAGTGGTGGTGGTAGAGAGGATGGATGCACAGTGTGAGGGCTTCACTGAGTAAAATAAAGTAGGAAAAAGCAGTATACAGTTCAAATGCTCTTCAAGATTAAAAAAAAAAAAAATTGCAAAACAAAACTACAAAAACAACAATGTGCACACTGTTCCATACCAGGGTCACTATTTAGGGATCATGCCAGTTTTAGTGATGTAAAAAGTAATTCCCAGCGATTGTTACTAAACTGCTCAAAATAGACCACAATGCATTGCGAGAGTCAGTAAAACAACACTGGCAACAGCGAGCAATGACTGGACGCAACAGAGCTGGATGAAAGCAGATAGATGCTCTGTTTTAACGCACCGCTGACCTGTGATTATGGATAAAACATTTAAATAAGCCATGTAAATTTGCTAGCATTAGCCGCTTACCTTAGCTTGAAAGAGCAATTATTTCCACATCTCAGACAGAAAAACCTGAACAATCCAGTCTGTTTACGTAAGATTCATCTTAACTTAAATTTGCATGATGTTTTCCATTAAAAAGAGGTTAGCTGGTTTAGCATTGCATTCATTTTGTTAGTTATCTGACTTTTATTGCGTGACTGTCTAGTACAAGGGTCGGCAACCCATGGCTCCGGAGGCGCATGTGGCTCTTTCATCCTTATACTGCAGCTCTGCGTGGCTTGGGAAAATAAATTATAAGTATTTAATTGGAGTGTATTTTATTTGTGTTAGTTCTTTTTTAAATTGTAGTTTAAATTGGAAGATTATTGTGATCTTGAAATATTAAAATAAAATTATATTTTATTATTTTTCGTCGCTCAAAATAAGTGTCACACTTGTGGAAGCCCGCCAAAATGACGGCAAAAAGTTTATATTTTATTATTTTTCGTCACTCAAAATAAGTGTCACACTTGTGGAAGCCCGCCAAAACGACGGCAAAAAGTCATGCATTTATCAAGAAATATGCATTTGGAGTCCTGTCAGTCTTCGGATCCACATATGTATGTGAGTAGCAATTCTCCACCATGAACTATGTTAAAAACAAACACCGCTCACGCCTCACAGACGACAGCTTACAGTCCTGCGTAAAGATGAAAGTGACTTCATACAGCCCCGATTTGCAAACGCTGTACGCAGAGGTTCAGGAACAGAACTCTCTGTAGCACTTCATGGATTTCATAAGCAACACACTATACTTGTTTATACAAAGAGTAAAGGTAAAAAACAAAACAAAAAAACCCAATATATACAGTGTTATCTTCATTTTAGATGTCCAAAAGTATTTGCGGCTCCCAGTGTGTTTTTTCCGTGGAAATCGGGTCCAAATGGCTCTTTGGGTGTTAAAGGTTGCCGACCCCTGTTCTACTATTTTGTGATGACTTAAAGGTGCACTATGTAACTTTACTAGTGGATGTTTGCAAGCTGTTTTCTCCATGGAGATGTTTTTTTTTCTGTGCCTGGAATGGTCCCCAGTGTAGCAAGAAACATACCTATCTATTCAATTACTAATTAATTCAATTACTATTATTATTCCTTAAAGAGCCCATAATGCGCTATTTTCTCATCTATGTTATAGTGTTGTTTCCTCACCAAAAACAGACCTGGAGTTGTGTTTTGTTTCATCCACACATGTTAAACACCCAACCCCTGCATATTCAGGCTGAGTTTTTCTCTCAAACAGAAAACACTCTATTCCACCTTGTGATGTCATGTGGTAATACAAGAAGTGCTCCACTGTGTTTTTAAACTCCATTCTCCTTCACTAGACTCATTTGAATAATTTCTGTCCTGGAATTGCCAATCTCTACTGAACAAAAGGTAAAAGGTAGCTGTTGACTTAATCTACCACTACATGACATCACAAGCTGGAACAGAGCATTTTTAGCTTTGGAGATGTAGACAGACTAATAATGCAGAGGTGTTATTATTATTATGACTGAATGAAACAAAACAGAACTCCAGGTAGGTTTTTGATGAGCTTGGCTTAAAGCTCACAAGTCAATATTGCGGGGGTTCGACTCTCCACAGATCTGACCTGTAACTTTGCCTGGTGGTGCCCCCTGTTGGTATCAGTAGAGATAGAAGATGGAAGTTTAATGGCATACTCCATAGAGACAAGCAGGTGATGACCACCTGAAAGTTACATAGTGACCTTTAAGTTTGATACAATGTAGTGACAGTACTGTTTTGTTAGAAAAATCTGCCCTGGGGGGCAGTCTGAGAGAAGTATGGCTGCCAATGTGCACCTATGGTTCTTTTGACCACCACCAATCACACAGTCATATGTAAGTTTGGAGAAGTGTCTTGCAAGGCAAGATAATAGATCTGGAAATAATTGGTTTATATTCTCATTCTTCCACCTTAAGTTTTCACAGGTGCCTTATTTCATGTAACAAAGCAAAACCAAAATCCAAAGCAATTTTTATTTTTAAAAGAAGTTGATTCGTTAAAAGATAAAAACAATCAGTTTTCTGTGTGTTCTTGATTAACCGTTCATAACGGCAAACAATTTCAGTCTTTCAACAACAGTCTTTAAACAACTATTTTTATTTATGAAAAAAGTAATGTTAGGTTGCAATTTAATTTTATAATTTGCAGTCAAAATCTGGGTGGTGTTGACTTTTTAAGCAATACTGCCACCTACTGTTGTCCAGGAAAACAACATAAATTGAACAAGGGTTAAAAATTGTTGCAATGTATCAAAACCTATGGATCTAATATTTTTTCACAGTCTTTGTCCATGGTTCTGAAAATTCCAGCACAACATTCAATTTTAATATTGAGCTCCAATCCTTTAAAGGGGCACTATGCAACTTTTCTATTTTGTCTCCATTAAGATGCCGTAGCTTTTCCTGGAATGTTCCACTAGATAATATATCTTTGCCAAAGTGTCAGTGTTCCACAATATTTCATTACACTTACAGAAAGTGGCAGGTGCAACCACGCCACATTACAGGTCATATCTGTGGAGAGGTGACCCCGCTCATCGTAAGAATGCATGTATTTCAAGGTATTTTTAGCAATTAAAACACCTGTAATTGAATAAATCCAGAAAAAAATTAAAATAAGTCTAATGCTATGGCATAGAACAATCCAGACAGATAAGACAAGAAAAGTTGCATAGTGCAGCTTTAAAATTAAAACAGAATGGATTGAGACTGCTTTTCAATTAGTTTAAGGCAACTTGGCATCAGAAAACATTTGTACATTTGACTAAGTGGAATCCAATTTTCCATAGAGTGAACAAAGACATTCATTTACATCACAGATATCACATTGTTCTGCTGATAGAAGAAGCCTAAAGTGTATGCGAGCTTCCCAACATCAGGCATTAAATCTTTATGGGAATTTACCAGAAGAGAACAGAGATCCAATCACTGTATTTGATTTTAAAAGTAGAATTGATCAGTTCATATTTTGTCTATTTAATGAGTATACATTTTGTGATTTTTTTTTTTTTTTTTAACTGGTGGCTTCTTTTACTTTCTCTTCAGGATGTTGTCTAGTTTTGTAATGGATGTCTGGTAGGTTCCTCAGTTTTTCAGCAGCCTAGAACAAAAAATAAATAAAAATCGATTAGCCAAAGCTTGTACAAACAAACATGGAAACTGATTAAAGGTCTATACATTATCTGTTTATTATTCTCTTGAATATTATTTTTTTTTCTTGTAAATAGTAGTCTACGGCTGCAACAAACTATTATTCGGTAATCAACTTATCTGGCAGATTATTCATTGATTAGGTTTCTAGGTATCTATGCCTTTGAAAAGAATCAAGTATTTTTAAGAGCGGGGGCTACATTATTGCAAAGATAATTAAACCATGTAAAAAATACATTATTTATGAATTAATGTAAAACATATACATGTCAGTTAATTGATCAGTGCCACCATTAACCAATATACTTAACCCAAACCAGTACCGGTGCATCTCTAAACAGAATCACACAGCTATGTTTACAGCAGCTTTTATACTTTCTCTCTCTTTAATTAATGTCTTAGTATTGACTATCTGTTCATCAAATACCCAGGTGTTATTGACCCAAACTGTGCAAAACAGTACCACCCGCAGTATATTTATCATTTTAACCACAAATCAGGTAGAGTTTATAACAGCATGCAGTGTACCTGCTCTGGCGTGAGATCTCTCTGCTCCAGGGCTAGCATCTCATAGCCCACCATGAACTTCTTGACAGTGGCAGAGCGCAGCAGTGGAGGGTAGTAGTGTGCGTGCAGCTGCCAGTGAGAGGAGTCTTCTGTCAGGTGGGGGCCGGTTGGCGCTCCTGCGGAAAACAGGAAGAAGTTATGGAACCTTTCTGTGAAGATGACATACAGCTTTCTATTGTCAGTTAGTGGTGTAATATTATTGTAAATATGATGTTTTGGTAGTACGCTTGGATTCAATACAATTCAATTTTATTTATATTAGCACATTTAAATTACAACTTAAGCTGCCCAAAGTGCTTCACACAAAAGTCAACAAATATAGATATACAGAAAATAAGACACTTAGGCAAAGCACAATAAAACACCAAGATATAGTATCTAACTAGAATTAAATGCCAGGGAGAAGAGGTGGGTTTTTAGTCTGGTCTTAAACTGAGCTACAGACTGTGAGGATCTGACAGGCAGAGGCCATAGTGTAGGCACTGCCACAGAAAAGGCTCTGTCACGTCTGGTCTTCAGCCTGGCTTTTGGCACTGCCAGTAGGAGCTGGTCAGCTGACCTCAGGGCTCTGGGTGGAGTTTAGGGCTCCAGTAACTCCCTCAAATATAGAGGACCCATCGAGTGCAGACATTTAAATACAATCAATTACATAAATCAATATACAGGATAAACTTGATGGCGGCATTGTGGTGGCATAGTGCTCCTACCTCCTAGCAAGAAGATTTCAGTTTCAATTCTCAGGGTCAGGGCTTAGTTTTCTGTGTGGAGCGTGCATGTTTCTAGGTACCCTTACTACTAAAAACAGGTGTCCTCTGTAAATAGTTTGTCAGATGTAAATGGCAGAAGTGGGAAAAATGCTAAAAATGTATATCACATTTAGAAGCCGAATCACCAGTTTGATTTGATCACAATTCTTGTACAAGCTTCTAAGACTTCACACTTCACTGTGATTGGTTAAATCCAACTATCACTCACACAGAGCGGGGCAGGCTGACCAATCGGACAAGTGGATGTAGAAAAGTATCTATGTTTGAGCCTAGAGCTGCATTACAATGAGAATTATTGAATCACAATTTGATGCTTTCACCAAAACAGCAAATTGTCACAAGGTCACAAATGTGTAGTGACATCACCAGGCCCTAATCTGTGGGGCATTTCTGGTTACATATATTCAAAGGTATGTAACTTTTAAAGTGGAGGATTTACTACCGGCTTGTCTCCATGGAGATGTACTTGCTTTACCTAGAATGTTCCACAGTACAGCATTACAATGTACTAATACTGATTATTGTTATTCAAATTTTGAAATCAAATCAGCATCCCTGTATCAAATGAAGCATCACTTTTATCCAAACACAATACAAATTCTACAGCCAGATAAGTTTTTAGATGGTCTGAAAAACACACACACACTTTCAGGAGCCTGTGCTCAATACAAGCATTGATTTTCAACAAAAAGGGTGAGAGTGGCTAACTGAAAAACTGTCTGCTAACGCTAGCTAGCTTGTGACTGGACTGTTATTTGAGAGGGACTAGTCAAGTTAAACTGCACAAATCAACTCATGGTCCTTATGGTCAGATTGTGTTAAAACAAAGCTCAGATTAAAGTCTAACTTGAGTAACACGTTTCAGACAGAGCCATGCTTCTAGTTGGCTTCACCCCCCCCCCCCCCCCAGACCGGTGAAAACATGGTGCCGACAACTAGTTGTCTTCCCCCCCCCCCCCCAAGGAACGTTGAGAACATGGGCTGCAAATTAAACCTTCACATCCTAAACACCACACGCCTATAGATTTGATATGATGCCATCCAATACCCAGCCATTGTAAACCGTTATTTGCATAGACAGCAAACAGCCTCCTCTCTTTACCCATCACAATGTGTTACTTAATTACACCAGTGTGGATGGGCCCTACAGGGCGTTGCTACCACAAGCCTGTTCCCTCTGATTTAAGAGCACATTTAACATTTAAACGCCTTCTATCTGGGAGTCGTTTTCATTCTACTACAAGGTAATGAGGTGATTAGGGATTGTAGCGCGCGCCCGGACAAATCACTTTTAAAAAACACAAAGGAGGAAGAAAAGATCCCGAGGGGCGTATTATTCACAATTGGAGCTGTTCTGGAGGATAGGCGTTCTGACAATACAGGCAGGCGAGAGAGACAGAGGGTAGGAAGTCGACTTAAAGGGAAGTAATGGATGATGCACATATACAAGTATGAAGAAGGCATAATGGAGATGTAAAGGGAAAAGATAGGCTTAAATGGGGCTATTAGCGAGACTCCGTTTGTGCTACTGTTAGTCTGAAATAATGTTACTTAAGTAGAAGTTAAACAGGGGGAGCTAAATGATTACTAGACAATAAGTTAATAAGTAGTCTATTTGGTGAAATACTACTCAAAAAAAAACCCCCAAAAAAAACAAAACAAAGGAACCAACCACCACAGAGCACACATTGCCTAAGGACACAACAAGAGTTCCAGTTCTTCAATGTGGCACCTAGTAACTAACTGAATGTAACAGCTGGGGCCGTATCTTGTCCCCGGTTTTAATGCAGAAGTAACGCTAGCGAGATAATCTGCTGGCAGATATCTGCTGAGTGATACTGCTGAGAATGTGGGGCCTGGAGCTCTAAGCAGGTGTGCTGTGCCTAAATATCAAGTGGAGTGGAGCAAATTGAGGGCGTGGTGTGGCGCCTTCAGTGAATTGTTCAAATAAATATGAAACTAGTCCACTGAAAAACATAATGTGTTTGTGCGTTGTCTGGATGCCCTACCCACAGCAGAGCAGCACTGCTCTACAGTTTGGTTTGATCTAGATCTATATAAAAGCTGCTCATTCACATGAGGCTGTTTACAGTGCTATCCTAAAATGTGTCTTCTTACCCTGTCTGCAGTCCTACTGCTGCAATGTCAGATTTCCTCACATCCTCATGCTCTTTTTGTCATCAACTCCATTTCGTTTCGTGACCAAATTATTCCCATTGTGCCGCTTTGGTTAGTTTATGAAGTTAGTCACCAGTAGGTAGGCTGCTATCAGAACTTTGTACAGTGGCTCAACAGTCGCACTACGCACTACGTCTCTTACAGACACCTGCACACCCTGCTCTGCATGCTCATGGTGCGGCACCTCCTTCTATAAGTGCACACGACAGCCCCGTAACCTCCTATCTCAAAGGTGCTGAAGCCAGAGCACCCACACAAATCTCTGATCAAATCTCATGGTAAATCTATTTAACATGGGCTTACAAAGGAAATATCTGTCCCTCCTCAGAGCTTATCAAAAAACACACAATACAAATGTCTGATAAGGCAAGGTACAAGAAAGACAGCATTCAAATCGTGTCAAAATAAGTTTTTGTCACTTACAGACTTATTGACAGAGGAAGAGAAATTTGCTAGCAAATGTAATGGAGTAAATTACAGTAATGTTGATTAATGTACACTGTCCCTGTCAAATAAATAAATAAAAGTAATTGAGCACTATCCCAACCTATAAGTTTGGTGTTATTAGATGATACAATGATTTAAACTTGCTCTTGACATTTCGTATACACACCTGCACACACTACATAAAAAAATAAAATAAAATAAAATAAATCTGGACTTGACCAAGACTGAACCAGGACTAGAACAGGACCAAACCAAGTTTACATCAGGACTAAACTGGGCTCAAACCAGGACAAAATCCAAACAATGAACACAAAGTTCCTTCATTAGTTTTTGGAACAATCTTTACTGTATTTCTAGTTCACTTTCTCTCATCTCCACTCTGCTGTCTCCCCTGATTCTCTGCCTAGATTTTTTTATAACTTTCTCCCTCCCTTTATTCTCATGTAGTTTTATCTAAATCCTAACTTCCCCTGTGTTTATCAGCCTCCAACTTCCACACTAAACCATTTTTAAACAGCACACCATGCGCACAGATGGCGGGCCAATGGAAGGTGTGCCAGGCTTTTCTGTTCTAAGACTTTGTGAACGTCCCAAATTAGCTGATCTCTGAAGATGTCATTAGAGCGTGATTATGAAGTATGCCGCCGCTCGGTCCAGTGTGCAGATGCCAAAACATGACTTCAATCAATCTTTCAGAGCGTTTTAGGAGCGTTTATTTACAGGTAACTAAGGCTGGTGTTGTTTTTCTCTTTTAAAATGATGGCTTTGACTGGATGCTAATAATCCAACTGTTATCCAACTGTTGGCCAGGTTCACAGGTGGATGTGTTTTAAAATGTAAAAAAGCTGGTAGAGTGTGAGGCGTAATGGTCTGTCCAACTATATTCATTATTTGGAGTCCACCCCTCTGTTCACAGCGGGATCAGGACTCTAGGCTCACATTTGCTCTTGCTTAGAGCTATTACATTTAACAGTTTAGATGTGTTTTGAGCTCTTCCAGGAGAAAATATCATTGCTCACCACTGACATTCATACAATATCACCACTCAATTCTAAAATTCTAAAACTCGAGAACCAGCTCCTGAGGAGAACATGCAGGGGTCTGCAGCTCCCATCCTCAGGCCACCTTCTCTCCCCGAGGAGAGCCTACAGGTCCAGGAGCCACATTCTCCTCCTGAGGAGAGCCTAGAGGTTCAGGAGCCACCTTCTCCCTTCAAAGAGAGCTTAGAGATTCTAGGGCCACCTTCTCCCCCCCAAGGAGAGCCTAGAGGTTCAGGAGCCACATTCTCCTCCTGAGGAGAGCCTAGAGGTTCAGGAGCCACATTCTCCCCCCAAGGAGAGCCTAGAGGTTCAGGGGCTCCGAAAATAACTGGCCACAGTGAAAGCTCAACTGGATAAGCAGGTCCAGCTCATTAAGTCCCAAGAACTAAGACTGAAAGCCCAGGAGAGACTGACCAACCAGAAAGACACTGAGCTCAAACTCAGACTCTCCAAAACTACAGAAGGCAAGCTGCAACATCACATCGCTGCTTACAAGGAGACCCTATCTCTACAATACATCTGTGTGGGAGAAACTCAACCTGAAGCAGGAACTTGCAAGAGCCACCCGTGAAGTTTCAAAGCTGAAAAAAAACCCTGAAGGACCAGGCAAAGCTCAAAGAGGTTTCACAGACTCTCCAAGATACAGAAAGCAAACTTCAACAGATCAGATCAGATCACTGCTAACAAGGAGATCCGGTATCTCTACAACACATCTGTCAGGAATACTGTAAACTTGAAGCAGGAACTTGCTAGTCCCCGCCGTGAAGTTTCAGAGCTGAAAGAAAAACTGAATGACCAGGCCAAGCTCAAAGACATTACAAGGACTCTCCAAGATACTGAAAGCAAACTTCAACAGATCAGATCAGATCACAGCTAACAAGGAGATCTGGTATCTCTACAATATATCTGTGAGGGATACTGGAAACCTGAAGCAGGAACTTGCTAGTGCCTGCTGTGAAGTTTCAAACTGAAACAAAAACTGAATGACCAGGGCAAGACGAAAGAGCTAAGACAGCACAGAGTGAAGGGCCTCTAGTGTCTGTCACTGCGCCTGAATCTGAACATGCCTCCACCATGAGGATGGAAGGATTAGGAGACAGAAGGAGCCCCAACCAACAAACTGAACTCTAAAACTACAACTATCCAAACAGTTCTGGATGCAACAGAGCAGGACATCAGGCTGAAGAAACCCAACATGATGGAGTAGAGGAGGGTCTCCCGTCACCACAAACAATAAAGCACCTCCAAACACTGCCCTTACCCTCAACAAATAAAAACTAAACTAAATAGGAAACACTCACTTTTTTAGTTAACAAAAACAAAAAATAAACAAAAGTAGGTTTTAATTTTTTACATGTCAGTTGGATAGATCACTGGGAGTATGAGCAACCAAGAGAGTATCCAAGCACTTGGAAGAGGATACTAGGATTTATTTCATAGTAAAAAGGAGGTTGTAAAAAGGAGGAACATGTGTTCATGTTCAAGTAACACACAAAAAGTGAATAGACTGTACAGCAGTTGCGCAGCTTGTAATTTGACTCAAAATACGTATTTGAGTAAGAAAACATTGACAAGTTGCATTCATTGTTCACGCTAGTTCGTAATTAGGAAAAAAAAAGTAAGGATTAAAGAGGGGATATTACGCTAAATAGATTTTTTTTTTAGCTTTCTACCATGTTACATTATAATATTTTTCATTGTTTTATTACATCATTATTATATATAGTATTTTACCGATCTCGCCCAGGCCCTATTCGAACCCTCCTTATAGTAAGATTCTGTCCAATGCTCAACCCACAAACCTCCGTCACCCATGCTCCCACACCACAGTTCTCCATAAATATACAAAAACATGATACAAAACTGTACATAACAACTTGACAAAACTGATGTGATGTGCAGTAGTTTCAAAGTGAAACTTATAAAACATGAAATTTTCAAAACAATAAATGGTAACATGGTGATCTAAATATGTTATGTGTTAGCAGTTAATACACCACAGAAGTAAAATACCCCTCTTTAAACAACAAGGAGCCGTGCGTTGTTTTAATGCAACAACACGGAGTCTAGAACACCACGACTGAGAAAATAGAGTTAATCCGTAATTTGTCAGAGGACGGCGGACCATCAGCACCACGGGTAAGTGGGACGGCCCTCATTCACTACAGCGGGTGCTCAGTCGCTGCGGCGGTCGCGGCGGAGCGGAACTGCAAAATGTGGAATCTTCAAGTTAACTGATAACTTGATGGCACAAAATATAGACTTTCAAGCCCCTTCTAAAAGAATAAAACTAACTTTAAATGTAATTGAAAGTATAGTACAAGGTATTTACCTGGGGGGAACCTTATGCTCACATCAGGCTTCAGAGATCCAAGATGTGATCAAATAAAAACAATGATAGAGTCGGCTCATGGCCTCTGCAGTTTTGGGTGATTTTAGTCTACATTTATAGGATCAAAAGCCGTATACAGAATGGTTTCCAAAGTTTATCTGGTTAGTGAGGTACATAAGGTTGGCAGGCATTGTGTGGGGCAGATGGATGATGCAATTAGACAACATGAGAGTAGCTCATGAGAGTAGCGGCAACCCGGCAGAGACATATTTGTGTAACCAAAATTTTGAAGGACAGTATTATGCAAGAAATCTACATACAGGTTTTTTGGCTTTTTTGGTTTTTTTATGTATGACTTAGTTGGAAAATACAACAAATATCTTGATAGGTGAGTCAATGTAAGTCAATACTAATAATATGTCAATATAAGCAATATTTTCAACCAATTTTCAACCTCATTCCTTCATTACCTGCATTTTGTTATCAACCAGTCGCAGCCAGCTACCCATTTAAACCAATTACCTTCCCAAATTGGACCTGCTAAATTGTAAATTGCGTCTACTCTAAAGACGTTATTGAGTCATAATCGAAGCAGTAGCAGCAGTAGTAGGTCTAGTAGTGGTAGTTGTAAAAGTAGAATAGCAATAGTAGCAGTAGATTTCGCCCAGTACAAATCCGTAACCTCTAGACGATAGTGACATTCTCTGATCTGTGGACATCTCAGAGCGCCCAGCCATCGTGACGCCCCCTCCCCTGTACGTGTGTCACCCATCAGTCACCCATGGGTGCACCCGCTCACCTCGGTTCTCACCCACCAGACACGGCTCAACACTGCCATTTTCCTCACTGTCTGGACACATATCAGCCTCAAGTCAGCCTGATGGAGAACAGCTGTCCAAGAGGCGCAATAACCTTGGGGAGGTAAGCGCGATGTTTAACCGCTTTGTAACAAACTCAAATCTTAAGCTCTGAACTTTTGAGTTTAAGAATTTTGTTAAAATTTCAGAAAGAATTGCATTCCTAAATATAATGAAACTGACTGAGAAGGAAATCAGTATGTTTTGAATGACATTTGTGCATGTATATTTGTTATTATCCTTAAAAAGAAAGGTTAGTGATAAGGCAGGGGTGATATGGCAAAAAAAAAAAAAAATCATATTGATCAGTTTCAGTTTTTGATTAGATTTTTTTCTTTTTTCTTTCAAAAAAAAAATGGTGTTCAGTATTTATTTCAATATAAACAAGACTTTTATGATTACTCTGTCCAAACTCCGCTCTAACCCACAGTTGATGATAAGCAGTAGCCCTGGTGGTAATAGTAGTAATAGAATTTTGCAGTAGTAATTAGTGTATTATTTTGTTTATTAATACAGATTTAATCATTTTGGGAAAGCGTTATAAAGCGTGAGTCTGGAATCTCTGCAAGGTCAGATGAGCATGACTGACAGGTGGCCAATCAGGAACTCACACAGTCCATTAGCATCAAAACAAACATGGCTGCTTACGAGGAAAAACAAACAAAGGGGAAAAAAAAGCCACAGGGGACTGAAAAACATCGCAGATTTGTGTGGAATCAATAAGTGAACACTAAACTCTGTTAACCTGAGATGAAATAAGTTTGATTTTATTCAAAATGATGAGTGACCAATGAGCTCCTGTGTTTCACTTGCGTCAATAAAATTAAAGAATGCGATTGATATCATTCTGAACATGCCAGGGATATAAAAAGGTATTTCTTAGAGGCTGTATTATCCAGGTTTTTCATGCCGACTAGTCACAAAACAGCATAAATGTGTTTTACTTTTCATGCTGCCAATAATAAGGACTGTTAATAATCTCATGCTAACATTTTGTTCTGTTCTCAGCGCGTCTCATTTTGTGTGTGGTGTTGTTTTGCAAAGAGAATACATCTGTGAAGCCTGGTACAATCGCCGAGGATCAGAACAGAGGCGCAGACCCAGTTCAGATGCACTTTTTACTGTGACACCGAAACACAGGCGCAGTGCCAACTTTTGTGTTTGAAGCAAAAGAGACGGAAAGTACAGAAAAACTCCTCTACAGTTCAGAGCATGAATGTTTAATGCTCCTAAAACTAGATGCATGTCATTTTACGCACTTTAATAATATACTTTGTTGGGGAGAAAAATAGGTGCATTTTGCTTCTTGGTAAAATGGTATACTAAGGGGCCTGTACCTGATTTTTTCCATGCATTTGAGCAAAATGCGTCTAGCCCCAGTATAGATGTATTGTGTAAGCAGCTCTTGAGGTCAAAATAAGTGTCTCCACTGTCTAAAGTGAACCGTACCGCCCCATGTGAAAGGTCTGAAGAGGACCGGGGTCTGGGGCCGGTACGGTGTGGCTCCAGGCGTGGTTTAAACAGGCACGATTAAACACGTGATTGGACAAGAGAGAACCTAAAGTCCTGTTTTACTGTCTGGTGCACGTTAGCATGCTAGTTGTTGTTCGCATAACCATGACAGCAAGCTCCACTTTGGCTTCTGAAATTTTAAAAGGTGCTTATAAAATCATTGCGGTTAATAATTTGGATGCTCGAAATAAATAAGGTAAGGAGGAGTAAGGAGGAATAACTTTAGATCACTGCAAACGGTTTAAAATGAACTAGTACTGTTTCTCACGTTTTAAGACAGCAAAAATCAGGTATAACACCTTTGAGAGTTTGAAAGCCAGAGAGATGCTAATCAGATATAATGTGGTGACTATCAGGGGTTGAAAGTAACATATTAAATTGGTCATGTTACAGTAACTGAGTAGATCTTTTGGGGGTAATTGTACTTTTTGAGCAGTATGTGCACAGCTGTGAACAGTGAACAGCTGTCTCACTACTGTCTTGGTAAGTGAGTATATTATCCATGTAATTCTAACTAGCAACATTTAAAATCTGTAATGAGTCCCAGTCATCACAGTGAACAGCTGTCTCACTACTGTCTCTGCTCCTTTTTTAAATTGTATTTATTTTTTATTTTATTTTAGCTACAAACACACATAAAAACACCGCCTGCTCTGATTGGCCAGTGCTCAGAGAATATGAGGTTGAGGTTTAAATAACTTAATTCAGCTTTAAACTGTTTAATTAATCAAGCTTTTAAAAATCTGTTCTAAAATGCTACAAAAATGCATACAAAAGTAACTAGTACTTTGAGCAGTATTTTTCATGCGTACTTTATATTTTTACTTGGGTACAAGTTTTGGCAGCCGTACTCATTTTAATGTCAATTTCTTGCCATGTAACTGTAGTTTCACTTGAGTACACATCATTTTCACTCTTTTCTCCAGTGGTACCTAATGAGCATACAAGATCGCATGTGCAAACTTTATAAGCAGCAATGTGTTCAAAACATTCAGCCAAATTCTAACTTTTAATATCTTTCTTGAACAGAAAATGATTGCGTCATGGACATTAGTCACCACAGCTGGTTAGCCTCTGCCAAGCTTTTAAATTCTTAAAAATAATGGGAGGTTTTACTTTCAGATGCTCAACTGACTTTGACTATTGCGCTCAACAAAATATGGGAGGAATATATTAAAGAAAAAAAAGCTATTAAAATTCAAGCTAACTTTCCCATTGGAGACAAAAAGTTATGTATTTTTAACAACCTATCAAATTAAATTATACCACTGATGGCAAAAAAGACAACCAAAAAAGACAAAATAGCTAATAATGTGTGGTCTCGCTAGCCAGTGTCAAACATGTCCACGGATAAACCTAGAATGATCTAGTGCAATCTTTACTGATCATATGTAGCCCTGTAATTCCCTGCAGTAGCTCCTTAAGAAAGCCTGACCGCTGTCTCATTAAAGTAGACATCGCTCTACCATGTGCACTTAAGGCCTTTTCATCATGTAAATCAGAGCAGACCGTTTCCGCCTCTTGTGCCACTCCAAATGAATATGAGTGTTTTGAATTGCGTTTCACTATCATGCCTGGAGCACTCCGAGGACATTAAAATACATGTTATTTGATTTCAATGTAGTAAAATTATAACTTAAAATTTGGGAATTATTTTGAAGGTGGTATATAATTTTGTATTTTGACTTTTTCATGAATAGATTTGTGGTTGGATTTCACATTTAATAAGATGATAAACTGTATGGATAAGCATCTTTGCACCTTTTTTATCCTCCAGTGTCTCTGTGAGTGTCCACATTAGGTGCCTAACTCCCTCTGCTGTCAAAACTGGAGAGTGAAGCTTCTTGAAATTACAAATTAACAACACGGCTATTACTGACACAATGCTTCAAGAGATGCTATCTAAGGCAATTTCAGTCAGAATGGTGAAAGAATCACCATTCAGTCAGAATCAGAATTTGTTTTTTCAAGGTGTATGAACTGTGAAAACACACAAGAACACAAATTGGTTTCACTTTCTTATCTTTCATGTTGAAAGAAAGTATTATTGAAAGCAAGGAATTTAATGAAAAATCTATAAATTAAGCAAAAACTCACCTACCAACTCCACATACACGCTACAATCAAAAGTTTGGACACACCTTCCCATTCAATGTTTTTACTCATTTCTATATTTTAAATACATACTGAAAATGTAAACTAAGATAATCTAGCAAAGAAAGAAAAAGTTAAAAACTGTAATTGTTTTCTATTTTAGATTGATATTCCTCAAAGTTGGTTGGTTGCCAGCGCTGTAAACCACTGGCCTTCACCCAATGACCTTCATAATGAAGTCCCCTGAAATAGTTTTCACTTCACTTGGTTTACCATGTCAGGGTTCATTAGTGGAATGCCAAAAAGAAGAAGAATGCTGTGCAAAAGATGGTTATTTTGAAGAATCTAAAATAAACATGTTTTTGTTAAGGGAAATTGGCTCTAGTGTGGTACAAAACATCTCAATATGTTTTTGATTGATGCTCTTGCTCTTGTCCCTGTAAAATAAACTAAATAAACTAAACTTTTGAGTTATTTCACACTTTTTGCCTTCAGTGTGAATCGACAATGTAAATATTCATGAAAATAAATGAAAAAGGGCTCCCAAACTTTTGACTGGTAGTATATTTTTCTTTTTTCACAAGAAACACTCCGCTCCCTTGTGGTAAGTTTGGAAATTGTCAAATGCATAGAATAGAATTTGACTTTAATCTCATTTACCATCTGTTTAGTGCTTTATTGTGTAACTCTACAGAAGATAACTTTTCCAGTTTCTAAAGCCTGCACTTCTCCTGTTTGCCAGCCTTACCGTGCCAGCCCATAGAGTAGGGGAAAGAGACCTCGAACAGATTGTCGTATTTAGTCAGGAGTCGCTTCATGATGTCAGCCAAATCTAACAAACAGAGACAAGAAAAGTTAAAACAGAGAAAAACTTACATAATACAACAATCAGCCATAAGATTACGACTAGACTGAAGTTATCTGTTTAATCTTAGTTTTCATTTATAGCCCAATAAGTAGTGTTGTCACGACACTAAAATTTCAAACCCGACTTCAATACTAAGGAACAGACTCCATACTCAATACCGAAACCCTGTTGATAATTTAAAAAAAAAAAAAGCAACACTTTTTATTTAGACAATAGAATTTCATTATCATGTGGCTTTATATCTGTGTAATTTGTCAATTGTCCAGGTATGTTCCATAGTGGTCCACTGGCGTATACTAGTCTATGTGTCTTATACTTGTTCTGATACAGCTCAAGATCATTCTAAAGATCAGGAAAGGTTCATTTCTGTCCTGCGAATGTGATTGTTCTAGTATTGATACCTGCTCAAATGTTGCCTGGAATCCAGAATACACACTTCTTCAGTATTTTATGAAGATGTGAGTCTGGTCACTGGTGAATCTCCTGCTTTTCAAATGACCGTGACTGACAGGTGGATTAGACATGTATGGTCTGTCCATATCAGAAAAAATTAAAGGAAAAAATATCACGGTACTGAAAAACATTGCGGATTTCTGCAGAACCAATGAGCGAAGCACTAAACTCTGTTAATCTGAGGTGAGGTTTATTGCTTTATTGTTTATTGGTTTATTTGTAAATCAGGTGACCAATGAGCTCCTTTGTTTCACGTGTCACTGAGAAACAATGATCTGATTGCACGATCTTGTTTGACCGGGCTTGAGATGCAGCGGAGGGTGCGGGGACCAGACTGATATCCCCCAAAATAAAAAGACATATCATTCTGGATTTACCAGGCAAGATCAAATGCATATCTAGTTAAGATACTAGTTTAAGTATCGATTAGTATTTGATTTTTGATACTTTTGCCCATTGAAACTTGGGACTCATAACAGACGTACGCAAATTCTCAAAATTTAGTTGTTAATGTGTTCTTGATTTGTTTCTCTCCTCATGTAAAATGGGCTGTATCCATTTTCAATTTTATTTATAAAAACATATGTCATGTTCATGCCCCAGTTCAGACATATTATAAAAGCAGTTCTTGGGGGCAAAAGGTAATTCATAAATTAATTTTATTTAGGAGCAAAATGAGCCCACTGTGTGCTTGTCTAATTATTAATGCGTTTTTTATCGTCTGTGACCCAGGAAGTATGGTTGGTGCATTCTAGTTATGCTAGTTGTTGTTAGCATGATGACAAAACTCTACTCAGGCTTCTGACAGTTGAAAAAAATTGCTTAGAAACTCATCGCGTAGAAAAATTAGGATTCTAGGAATGGGTAAGGAAAGGGAGGAACAACATTGGACCTCTGCAAACAAATTAAAATAAACTAGTTTTGTTTTTCACGGTTTTAAAAATAAACAGCGACTTAAGGTTAAGGTACACTTTATTGTCCCCGTTGGGAAATTTACCCTCTGCATTTCACCTTTTTACAGCAAATTTTGAAAATTATAACTGCAATAATAAACATTTTGATGTGATACAGACTTAACATAAATGTTTCAAGCCTTATTAAAGCTGTGGTGGCTCTGTCAAACCCACGTCAAATGCAACATTTTGAATGATTCACTTCATTGACCTGTATCTGTGGCCCTCTGCTCCGTATAAGTTTCAATATTTGGCCATGAAAAAAGTTTGGGCACGCCTGGGTGAGACCTTTTATGATCCCTCTTCAATAAAATGCATGCACTCTATATGATTAGGCAGCAGAGTGGGGGACCAAGACTCCATGTTGTTCTTAAAACTGCACATTGCATTATTTAATCCTTATTTAAAATGAAATATTTTGGTATTTTGGTGTTTTGGTCATTCAACTCTTAAATGATCATTTTGGTCAGTTTTAGATTCCGCAAAGTAAAAATTGGCAGGCTATGTATTACGCTACTATTAAAAATAAATAAATAAATAACTAATAATAAAAATTAAAAAAAAAAAAAAAACTCAAAATATCTTATGGGCTGTTGCCAGGCATAGTCCTGTAAACTTAGTTTGTTAGTTTACTTATAATTGCTGACTTGTTCTTTAGAAGTGCCCTGTTTAAAGAAGCAGACAGATCACGTCAGGATAAGACTTGTGCTTGAGTGTCCACCGCTGAGTCTAAACTGCTCCTAATTGTTCCGGGGCTGTCCCAGGCACTCACCCTGTCTCTCCTCTGCAGTCAGATCTGTCAGCCTCAGGACATGTCGCCGTGGCAACAACAGCATCTGGTACGGCCATGTCGCCCAGTATGGGACCACTGCCAGCCAATCAGAGCTTTCCACCACCACGCGCTCCTGCAATAAAAAACAACAGATGAAAAATAACCAACTGTCAGCAGTATATGAAGTTTAAAATTATTTATGAGTTCTGTATGAATAAAAAAGAAGTAACATTTGCACAAAAAAGTGGTAATTTCCAGGGAAAAAAATATGCTTTCCCAACCTTATGGACTTGATATTGTTGGCTGGAATATTTAGCTGACAACACTTAAGGTGCACTGGATGAGGATATTCCACCTACTTGTCTGGCAATGGAATGGCAATGTTATTGCTTTGCCTGGAAAGTTTCAGAGTATGGCATTAAAGTTATCAAAACCATGGAGACAAGCAGGTGATACCACTAGTCCAGGTTATAGGTCAGATCTAAAAAGGTGACCCCACTCACAATAAGAATGCAACTGTATAAATGCAAAATAAGACAAAATACTATCATCTCCATGGAGATGACAGTACAAGAAAAATTACATAATGCATCTTTAAGTCTACAAAACAACATTAGATGATAAGACATACGTACATGACACAACAGCTGCAGTGTCTGTGTCTTTCAAAATACCAAATTGCTTTGTATGGTGTTTACACATAAAATTTTACTTTTACATGGTATAATTGTTAACAAAAAGATACTTTTTTTTATTGAAATTTGCAGTAATAAAGTAGAAAAACTTCTCTGACGCTGCATTTACAATAAAGATCATAACAAAGTGAGGTCTGATTTGGATGTGTATGTATTGTGAGATAGCAGAGCAGTAGGCTCATTATGACGAGGTGTTTTAAATGCAGCTCGTGTTTAGGGCTGAGATTGAACAAACTGATGAGTGGGTACAAACATGACCTGACCTTCGTATCACATTAGTCAGGAGCCTCTTGAGCCCCATGTGTGGAGTAAACAAGCAATTCAAATAAATATCGGCTCATTTACGTGGATTCATGATATAATTTCAACAAACTTTCACTCACTCAACTCACAAGTAACATGGGGCAGCTTTAAAGATACTTAAAGGGGCTGTACACATTTCTGTTCATGTAGTTGAGCAAAATGTGTTTTGGCCAAGCACAGCTATATTGTAAAAGCAGCTCAAAGGATCAAAATGTGACCTCTGTGTGCTGTCTTGTGTCTAATTATAAAGCATTGTATGGTCCGAGAATCATGATCTGTTAGCATGCTAGTTGTTGTTAGCATTACTGTGACAGAAAACTCTGGCATCTGGAAATTGTTTAAAATGAACTATTTCTGTTTTTCACATTTTTAAGACAGTAAAAATCAGGTACAGCGCCTTTAAATGTATCTTGTATAGAATGTTAATGCCAAAAAGTGGTTTTAATAAGTGGAATACAATTCAAATATATATTTTTTTACTTTTATAGAGAAATTCCCCACTTGCTAATTATCTAACTCTTATAATTACAAACTGCCTCTTGCTTTTTTTTGGATTATACAATTAAAAGGTACTCATCGTAACTTCTGTGGCCTAGAGCACAGCATTTTCTTGTCTCTGTGGAGATGTTATTGCTTTACCTTGAGTGTTCCACAGTATGGCATTAAACTTATCTATACCACCACCAGGCACCGGGCAAAACGGGTCAGATCTGTCCAGCGGCAAGCGAGTTTTTCAAGGTACAGATGCTTTACCTGTAATGCTAAATAAATTGATGCTATACTGTGGAACATTCCCGATAAAGCTATAACTCCATAGAGACAGGAGCAGGTGGCTTAGACTCTACCAGAAAAGTTACATAGTGCAACGACTGCGATTTTGCGTTTCAGTTGTGTTTTATTATTATTTGGCAATAAGATTAAATAAGACCACTGAAATAAAAAAAATAAAATAATAAAAAACATTATATTGCACTAAGTTATGATGAAAAAGTACATTTGCGAAACTGGTTGACTATTTTTCATTTTAATTTTACTCCTAAAAGTCTTACACTGGTGGCCATCGCAAATTAAAAAAGGCAAAAATTATTACAACTAAAATTTTAATATCAACTATCAATTAAAACGCCAGCTGTAACGATTTCAAATGACTGCGCAGAGTCAAACTTCCTATATAGATTTTGCATGGCTAAGTAGAGCTGGGCTGAATTAGCATAGCCAACGAATTAATTTTAATAAGTAAAAAAGCACATTTAATATGGTTAATCATTTATGCCCTGACCGCTGTGGTTTTCTCATTAGGCTCATTTCTGTTGGATAACTTCTTTCTAAATGGGTCCCAACTTTCTCCAAGCTTTTGTCTTCTTATAGCCTCTCTCATCCTCTTGTTCTCCGGTCCTCTTCTCCTCCGTCTAACTGGATTAAGGAAGCCCCAACAATAGAGATTGAAAGCCGGGGCTAAAACGAAAATTGAAAACAAAAGGATGGGGTGCACGGGAAGGAGAGGAGAAGAGAGGAAGTCTATAATGTCCTCTCCTAAATCCCAAAGAGGTCTATTCAATTAGCTGTGGAAAGTTTTTGTTCCAAAGTCAGGAGTGTCACCTGGGAGCAGAAGCCCTAATAGGTCAAGTCAGAATTCTATGGTAGAATTTGAGGTTTGTCAGATTGGAGATGTGTTGACCTGGTTTATGGGTAATATCTCTGTAATTACTGGGCCTAGCCACATGGAACAAAAAGTGTCACAAAGTTCAACATCTTCTCTGTTTGCATAAATAAACAAAAGTGATTCATTTATTTATTTATTATCACAATAGCCTCAGAGCGTGGTCCCATTATTCAGCCTCAGAGATGTGATTGTGGAAGTTTGTGGACCAAATCCCAGACAAATAATGGTAAGCGGCAACATTTGTGGGTCAAAGGTTTAGTGTTATATACGCCTCTGCCCTCCATCTGAAATTATGCCATCATCAGATTCTGAAACGTGAACGAAACTTATGGACCTCAACAGTGGAAGTTCCAGAAGTAAATTTTCCATTCATTTTTCCCATAGACTTTTTTTTTTTAAATTCAAATATTAAGAGTTCAAGGCTAACCAGCTATTTGGTAACTATTTGAAGTTGAAGAGAAGAGGCATGATGCTGTTCTAACACAGGAGAAGCTTATTTACTATCATGATGGGACCCAGCACCTGGAGACATGAACAAAGACACTGTGATTGTGTTGTCCCTTCCAGTCTACTACAATCCAGTCTGGCTATGTTTTCACTGTATGGAGTATTATACCTCTGATGATGCAGGCCAAGATAACAAGGACTGAGCTGGCAGTGAGTACCCTAGATACAGCATCGAGATGGAATTTCTCTAACAATATCCAAACGTGGTTGTTTAAAGTCCAGAAAAACACATTTAAAAAGCATGGTTCTACTAAATGTTTTAATAACTTGGCGGTTTATACAATTTTAGAAACAGATTTTAAATAAAATTATATGTCTTGTGGTCATTAGTTACCACATAGCTGATTAGCCATGAGCAAGATTTCAAACTTTTATTATTATTAAACTCTATGGGCAAAATGAATGGAAAATGTAATTCCAGAACCAGGGGGTGGGTGATTGCTGTTGAGCTCCAAAGATACTGACCATAAACCTTAAACTGGAATTACAACAAATGAGCTTATTTTGTACCGTTAAATAACTCTACAGTCACAAGTAAGCTAGCATTACCTTACTTTTTTTTTTTTTTTCTCCAGTTAATCACTCTCAGCTTTTTTGTTGAAAATAAAACATTTGAATGGGACCATGAACACTCATATGAATCACAGATTCTCGAAAATGTGTTAGGTAAATCCATTTTTAACATTTTTTTTCTTGAGATTTAAGACTAATCTAAAAACGTATCTGCTGCGTTTGCTAATGTGTGCGCACTGTATCACTTAGCTTTGGAAAGTTTCTGTTCCAAAGTCAGGAGTCTCGCCTGGGAGATAAAGCCCTAATTTAAAGTGCGCCATGCCAATTTGCAGTTCTAACCCCGGGTCAGAGAGGCAGACCCAAAATAAGAAACATTGACGGGGAATGGAATACTCTTTGAGGTGAAGTGTCTCTGCCGTGATTTCATAAAGGTCAGGTCCCATGAGTTGGAGTAGAGGAGATTGGAGAGGCTTCGTATCCTGGTAAAGCTAAAATGCTATCCTCATTGGAGCTAGCTTCCATCAGAGGAGGTATCCGCTATGTCCCTGAATGAATCAAGGGCGGCAAATCAAGTCTACTCCGCCTCTCTGAGTATTCCTGAAGTGGGATAAGTGCATTTGGGCACTCAAAGGAATCCGGTGAATTTCAAGAGATGTATATTTTTTCTTTTTTGGCCTTTTCAAATCAAGATAGTATAGTTTATATATTGTATTTCAAAATCTAAGTCTGGGACACACCTGCGTTGGGGTGTTTGGTAATAATAAAATTGTGAAAAGAGCATGTAATTAAGAATATTATTATGCACTCCATTCATGACTTATTCAAATATCTTGTTGTGAGTCAGTATATCATCCGAGAGAGTTCAGTCAGTACAACTGAGTACATATTTTGGCCTTATGCTCATTTTCAAGCATGCAAAATTGGAACAAATCACTGGTTTTGGATGAATCTGCTGGAACAGGAGACACATGGCTCAAAACTGGGACTGTCCCGGGTAAATAGGCACGTCTGGTTATAATAGTGTAGTGATTGGATGGACTGGAATAAAATCGGTGGTACAAATTAGGGTTTTATATCAGGAGTACTACTGTTCATTACAATAGACAAGTAAGTGTTCGTGAATTTAAATAGAGAATAATGAAAATGTCTAAAAGCTATTCATTTGTGCATATCTCTAAGAGTTAGAGCTATGATTAAATGTTACTTGTCGAGTTTAAATGCCATGTCCAAACTGAGTGCAATTAATCACACCATAAGGTCATTGAGAACATCAGGACATTCAAACAAACTTATGTCCCTACTTCTTTTTACATTATTGCACATAACTGATTTTGCCTATATATTTGTGTGCTTGCATCTGGCTGTTGCCTGAATGTTACAATACACAAGGTACATGAGAGAACTAAAAGCTTTTAATTTATGCAGTAGGGGTGAACGATTTGGAAAAAAATATCTAATTGTGATTTTTTTGACAAACATTGTGATTTATATTTTAATAATTCTGTTCAAAGTTCAAATTTTAAACGCCGCCAGGAGAACTGACAAAAAGACTAATATATGAACTGACAAACTAAAACAAGAATCACATTTCAAAGCATCCCATTTGTACAGAATAAGACAGGATATTTTGTTACTTTCAGCACAAAATACACTCTGCAAATAAGCTTCACTTGCTTTTGTTAAGTTAAAACCTGTATACAAAAATGAATAAATAAAAATTATTGTTGCAACTGTAACTTTTTAGGTGTTTTTTCCGACTTGTCTCCATGGAGATGTTGCTGCTTTGTTTGGAATATTCCACAATTGCTGAGTTTCAGATGATGTCACAGGAGCATTTTATAGGCCAGTAATATTTAATACAGTTGGGGGCGGCTAAAAGGAATATGAATATTGTTAAAATGCAGAATTTGGCTCTAATTCTAGTTCTTGAGTCTAGTCACTAAAGGAAATGATCAGATTCAACATTTGCGCATTTACCTTTTGAATATTTCATGGCAAAGTACAATGTAATCAATAGGAAAATCTGGCTTTTGCCCCTCATCTGACAGTACGACATAATCACATTTTGGAATCTGCAAACTACAAATGAGGCATTAAACTTATGTCGCTCGATGGAGGCAACACGATGCCACTAGGCAGCCGAGTCACAGGTCAGCTCTATGGAGAGGCGACTTCACTCGCAGTAAGAATGCATGCTTTTCAATGTGTGCTTGAGCACTAAAAACACTCTTACGTAATTACATAAACGCAAGATATATATGTCACACAATGGAAGAGTCTAGGCAAAGCAATAACATCTCCATGGAGGCAAGCAGTCGCACACTCAAGACATGAAAAGTTACACAGTGCACATTTTGATTGTTATTTGAAAATGTAACATGAAAAATACACTTATTAAAAGTATTTAATCATATTCAAGAAGAAAAGAGAAAATGATTTCATATTTCACGAGGCAAGAACACAATTTCTAAAGTCACTGGACTGGTTCAAACGCTAGCTATGAATAAGGGATTAGATTATGCATATTAAGTTTAAACCATCATAAGCTAGTCATGTCACTGCAAGAGGAAGTAAGGCAAAATAAAACACTCCTGCTTCTGTCAACTTTAATTCTCCTTTCCTAAGTTTCTTCACGGCTCTCACCCCAGGTCTGCTTACTAATAAGACATTTACCAACACGCTTAATATGCTGAGCACTGTATTAGCCTCTGTCGCCCACGGTTACAGCAGCCACCGGGGAAGTAACACACATACGCTGCCTATGCAAGTGGTGTTGTGCATTTAATATACTCTGTACCGAACTTGTCAATGGGAGCTACGCGCATTAGCTTAACTGTCACATAAATTACGTTTTCCGCTGCAGAACGTCAGAAGCGAAGTCCTTTCAAGTGACGGAAAAGTTGATTTTCTCATGTCACACGCGGTTACTTTGGCTAATGTTCATGCAGGAGACGGATGCAGGAGCTTTATGCTAATGCTAATGCACCTAGCCTGTCCAATCACACGCTTGGCTAACGGAACGACAGACTGAGGATGTGAGTAGGATGAAGACAGAGAGAGACTCGGGGGGAATAAACAGCAGGGACGTCAAGTCATTTAAACTTCTGGATAATGTTTAAGGGGATATAATATACTTTGTAGTGGATTTTCTAAATAGCACATATTCAATATACTGCTTTGTCTGATGCACTCTGTTGGCAAGAATGGGAGTGAAGAATTTTGAAATTAAAACTTAGCAGCATGTCTGTCCATAGCAAATAAAATTCCTTAATAATAAGTTTCCTTAATAATAAGTTTCATGAACAAAGTTTCTGATTCTGAACTGTGCTCCTAAGAACATGCTTTTACTGTCGTAGCCCTGACCCAAGCCAATAATTAAAATCTGATTCATTGCCTAGTCCTACTTCATTGTCATGTTTCAAGTGAATGCGCACTTGACACCAGTCAAAGATTTGGACACACTTTTTCATTTTTGGTTTGCCTTTATGCTCATTACATTGTAGAATCCCATTTCTTTATCTTTCTTCTTTATCTTTATTTATACAGGGGAATCCAATGAGAGCACTTGGGCTTTCTTTTTCATGAGCGCTCTGTTTAAAATACAATACAAGCAGAAAAGCAAACAAGACCAACAAGTATACAAGTCCATATAAAACATTAACAACAGGTGCAAGTGTGTGTATTAAAGTTTGTTACCAGATTATTGAATTGCAATTGTGTCACCAAAGTATCCAGTTTTGCTTTTCCTTGGAGTGTATTCCATTTTTGTGAAGCAAAACAGCTTAAAGTCCTCTTTCCTGGTTTCATTTTGGTGCGAGAAGTCCTTAGCCTTATGCAGTCATGTGATCTGGTATTAAATGTGCCGTTATCAATGATTAACAAACAGGTTAAAAGCAAGGTTGAAAGCATCAAAACTATGAATGAACACATACGAAATGTAGTAAACAAAAAACAAACTCAAAATTACTCAAAACTTGTTTTAGATTTTTAAAAATGGCCATCCATTGCTTTTTGATCACTGATTTGCACTTTTGGCATTTCCTAACCCTGACATGGCACATCTGTGAAGGGAAAATTATTTCAGAAGACTTCCTTTTATAGACCATTGAGAGAAGGTCAGGGGTTACCTGTCTACAAACCAAAGGGTAGCTACATTGGGGACTCTGAATCTAAAATATAAAACAACTTAAGGTGAGTCATTTAAGTTTTTTGTTTTTTTTTCTATGCTACATAATTTCACCCATCTGACATCATATGTTTGATGTTTTCCTATGTGTCTAAAAT
>JACM01041012.1:0-16194 GCA_000787095.1 Periophthalmodon schlosseri
CGTTGTACCGCCGCCGCCGCCGTCCGAGCGGATTTTTGGCGAGCTGCAAATCGCGAGGAGGAGATGGGTTTGAGGTTCCGCGCACCTGGGTCCCGCGCTCCGCTCCCGTCCTGATGGAATCGACCAATCACGGAGCAGATTGGATTTTAGAGGGGTATACATTGCTTTGACCTCGTCGTCGTTGAGGTCGCGTAGCTTCATACCGTTCCGTTCCCGATGACCTTTTGAAAAATGCATTACGGGAAAAACACGGCAACAACATCTATTCTGTGTGAGATACAGAGTTAGCGGCTATTGTGATTAGCTAGATTTAAGCCGCATCGCTCCTTGGTACACAGTTCTAGCGCCCTCTGCTGCTTTTTTTTGTTTTTTTTTTAAAGAGGAGCTATTTGTATTGTGCCAAATCGAACTTTTGGAGCTTTCTACCATGTTATAATGTTGTTCCGCCATCAAAAACACGTCTGAAGTGGTTTTAAATGTCATCCGTGCATGTTTGAGTAATCTAGTGATCTCTCCCGGGCCCTATTCAAACCCTCCTTACGTTTAGCTGTAAGATTCTGTCCAAAGCTCCGCCCACAAGCCGACTTCACCCACGCTCCCACACGACAGTTCTCCATAAATATACAAAAACATGATACAAAACTGTGCACTACGACTTCACAAACCTGACGCGATGTGCAGCAGTTTCATTAAGGACCTTTAACTGTTGCCATATACACACATTATGTTAAAGATGCACTACGGAACTTTTCTGGTGGACGTTTCGCCACTTGTCTGTTTCCATGGAGGTGTTACTGCTTTGCCTGGAATGTCCCACAGTATGGCACTGAACACATCTATCTCCATGGAGACGAGCAGCTTGTGTCACCGAGTTACAGGTCGGATCTGTGGAGAGGCGTCGCCGATCGTATTAACTGTGGATTTTTTTGCAAGATGTTTGAATAACGAGATTTTGAATAACTAAAATGTTTTGTTTTGGGGTTTTTTTTATTCTAAATTGTTGTTTAATGCCATACTGTGGAACATTCTAGGTAAAGGAACAGCACTTTTTATTGACACAAGCAGGCGACGCTATCAGGCCGAGTTACAGATCGGATCTGTGGAGGGGCAGCCCTGCTCACAGTAAGAAAGCATGATTTTGAACGCATTTTTCAAACAATAAAAACGCCTGTAATTGAATAAACACAAAAAATACAGTTTAATGCCGTACTGTGGAACATTCCAGGAACAGCAGGTGGAGGATCCCCTCGCAGGAAAGTTCCATAGTGCAGCTTTAATGGCCCTGTATCTGATTTTTTCCCCATGTGTTTGAGCAAAATGTGTCTTGCCCCAGTTCAGAGAGGTCAAAATAAGTCCGCCGTGCGCCGTCTGTAGCAAATTATTAAGCGTTTTATTGTCCGAGAATCAGGAAGTGCGCGTTAGCATGCTAGCTGCAGCTTTACCATCCCGCCAAAACTTCACTCTGGCCTCTGAAAGGGAGGGAGGGAGAGAAGGAAAAGGAGAAGGAGGAGAAAGGAGAGGAAAAGCGGAGCAAAAGAGAGAGGAGAGAGGGAGAGAAAGAAAAGAAGATTGAGAAAGGATGGGAAAAAGAATAGCAAGAAAGAGGGGAGAGAGGGATGGGTGGGGTGAAGCGTGAGGAAGGGTAAGAGAGGAAGACAGGGAAAAAGCAGCAAGAGGGGGAGGAGAGAAGGAGGGAGATAGAGGGGGGAGGGAGAAAGAAGGGAGGAGAGAAAAGAAAGATGATAGGGAAAGGAGAGGAAAAGTGTACGAAAGAGGGGACAGAGGGATAGAGGGAGGGAAGATAATTTGAACTAGAGGAGACATAAAGCTCCAAACCTCTCCGTTTAACTCTCGTCTCTTTTTACCTGTGATCTCTCTTCACATTTTGCCCATTGGTTTTTCTGTAGCAAATTATTACGCGTTTTATTGTCTGAGAATCAGGAAGTGTGCGTTAGCATGCTAGTTGCAGCTTTACCATCCCGCCAAAACTTCGCTCTGGCCTCTGAAAGTTGTGAAAAGTGCTTATAAACTCATCGTGGTGAATCATTAGGATGTTCTGATGCTTAAGGTAAATGAGGAATAACTTTGGAGCCACTGCAAAATGAACTAGTTCTGTTTTTTTTGTTTTTTTTTTCCATTTTTAAGTCAGTTCTCTTTCGTATTGATTTTCTGCGCGGGAGAAAACTAAAATGGCCGCCGCATTTGCATGATAAAAACGTCTTATCTATAAAACAAGCCAGGCCTCAACAAGTGTTTAGTCTGATGTGAGCCGCTCGGCCTCATGGGAACTGTCCCCTTCTGCTGCGGCGAGGAGGGCATCGACGAGGTATTGATGAGAGAGAGGGACGGAGAGAGGGAGAGAGGGAGGGAGCGAGAGACAGAGGGAGGAGGGAGGGAGAGAGAGGGGGAGGAGGGAGAGAAGAGAGTCAGTGTCCTCCCACGAGAGCCACACGTCAATACGAGTTTAGATCTGCTCAAAACCTGTCAGTCACTATTACAGTCAAGTCCTGGTCTAGTCCTGGTCTAGTCCTGGTCTAGTCCTGGTTCAGTCCTGGTCTAGTCCTGGTCTAGTCCTGGTCTAGTCCTGGTTAGATCTGGTTAGATCTGGTTTAGTCCTGGTCCAGTCCTCATCTACTCCAGCTATGGGGGAATCCTGGTTTAGTCCTGGCTTAGTCCTGGTTTAGTTTTGGTTTAGTCCTGGTTTAGTCCTGGTTTAGTCCTGGTTTAGTCCTGGTCCAGTTCTCATCTACTCCAGCCATGGGGGAATCCTGGTTTGTTCCCGGTTTGTTCCCGGTTTGTTCCGGGTTTGTTCCTGGTTTAGTCCTGGTTTAGTCCTGGTTTAGTCCCGGTTTAGTCCTGGTTTAGTCTCTGAACAAGAGACAGTATTTTTTGACGATATTACAGAGATTATAAATATGTACCAGATAAATTGATGCGATACAACATAAAATACCGAGAACGAGATCTTTCAAAAATCCTGAATTATGCAGAATATGGGAGATTTAAAGGAGCCGTAGCTGATTTTTACCGTCTGAAAAACGTGAAAAACAGAACTAGTTTGCAGTGGTCCAGAGTTACTCCTCACTGACCTTACACATTCTGAGCGTCCTAATTATTCACCATGATGAATTTGTAAGCACTTTTCTCAACCTTCAGATGTCTAACAACAACTAGCATGCTAACCTGCACTTCCGTCTTATCGGACAATAAAATGCTTTTTAATTAGATTCAGGTTTTGCCACTTATTTTGACCTCAAGAGCTGTTCATTCAGTACATCTGCACAAACCTGTTGCTAACGCTAGCGGGAGCGACCTCGGGGAAAGAACTCGCCTGATTCGTCGGTTATTAATGTTCATATCTTGATTTACGGACAAAATAGCGAAATAAAAACCCCAGGATCATGTAGAGCGGGTTAATACGAACATTTAAGACCAAAATGACGAGTCTGACAGCGGCAGTTACAGAGAGAGGAGCGACAGTTTTTCAATAGAAAGTGAACTGGAGCCGGAGTCGATGGAGCCGGAACCGCGCCCACGCTCACTTCCTGTTTGGAACGCGGCGGAGCCGGACCGCGCCCACGCTCACTTCCTGTTTGGAACGCGGCGGTCAGCGGGTTAGCGACGTCCATTTATACAAACAGTCTACGGGCGAGACGCATTTCGCTCAAACACATGAGGGAAAAATGGCAGACGGGGCCTTTAAGTCACATGACCCCCTCTGTCCTCCTCAGTGTGACGTTACGCAGAGTCAGTACAACAGATCGATTCTCTGACCCACTGACCCCACACGGAGCCTCCGTCCCGGTGACGCCGGTCGCGCCCGCCGCATCGCCACGGCAACTGACACGGAACATTCGCAAACACTCGACAAAACACCGCGGCGGCAGAACCGACGAACGGCGCGAGGACGAGGGTTCACTGCTCCGCGGACTTTTGATTCGATTTTATTTAAAGCCAGACAAACGTAGAATTTAAGCATTTATAAAAACACGACTGTAGGTCCAAGACGTATCAATAACGAGGTTTAGTGACTCGAATAATGAGGCCGAAAACGTGACGGGACAGTTCGAAACGAGACTAAAAATAAATAAAATAAAATAAAAATAAACCGTGAGAGTGTGTTTGTGCGGAAGATGAAGGGAAGAGAGAAAGAGAGAGAGAGCTGTGGACACATTTAAAGAAACTGTTTGTATCCTGCACTCTTGTTTTTTAAAAAGTACTAAAATTCAAACTCCATTTCGATACTAAGGAATAGACTCGATACTCGATACCGATTCCGATACCACGATGATAAAAACTCTTCAGACAATAAAATGTGATTTTCAACATTAAATGTTCGTACTTTGTTTTCTGTTCCCATGTGGACTTATATGTGTCAGAAGAAGAAGAGGAAGAAGAGAGGAAGGAGAGAGGGAGAGAGAAGAGGAAAGATGAGAGGAAAGATGAGATGAAAGAGAGAGGGAAGAAGGAGGAGGAGAGCGAGAAAGGTGAGGGATAGTTATAGGGATAAGAATGGGGAGAAAGAGAGAGGAGAACGGCAGAGGAGAGGAATAGAGGGAAGATGAGGAGAGGGGGAGGAAAGAAAGAGGGTAAAGGAATGTAGGGAGAGAAAAGAGAGAGAGGGGAAGAGAGGAAAGAGAAAGGAGAGAGCACAGTGCTGAGTGGTCCATGGTTGTACATGAGCATAACATGCCTCTCAGAAGAAGAGGAACAGGAGAGGAAGGAGAGCGGGAAACAGAGGAGGAAAGACAAGGAAAGAGAGGGAAGAAGGAGAAGAGAGAGAAAGGGTAGGGATAGTGATAGGGATTCGAATGGGGAAAAAGAGAGAGGAGAAAGAAAGAGGAGGGAAAAGAGGGAGAGGAAGGAGAGCGGGAGAGAGAGGAGGAAAGACAAGGAAAGACTAGATGAGAGAGAGAGAGGGAAGAAGGAGAAGAGAGAGAAAGGGTAGGGATAGTGATAGGGATTCGAATGGGGAAAAAGAGAGAGGAGAAAGAAAGCGGAGGGAAAAGAGGGAGAGGAAGGAGAGCGGGAGAGAGAGGAGGAAAGACGAGATGAGAGAGAGAGAAGGAGGAGGAGAGAAGAGAAAGGGAGGGATAGTGGGAGAGGAAGGAGGTTAAAGAATGGGGAGAAAGAGAGGAGGACGGTAGAGGAGAGGAACGAGGAGGAATAGAGGGAAGATGTGGAGAGGGGGAGGAAAGAAAGAGGGTAAAGTGTTTTTATCGTCCGCAAACCAGGAAGTAACGCTGTCGCTCTGTTCACATGCTAGTTGTTGCTGTTGGCGTTAAGCTAAAAACTGCTTTGAAAAGTGCTTCAAAACTCACGGAGGTGAATAATCCGGATCCTCGGGCCGTGTGAGGAACGGCTCTACGGCTGTAAACAAATTAAAATAAACGACTTCTGTTTTTCACGTTTTGAAAATTAAAACATCGCTTCGGCATAACTGAAATTCCCGAACTTAAGAGAAACAGCTGCTTCTTGAACTAAACGAGAGCGACGCCGCGGCCCGTTCGTCCCGCGCGTTCTCCAAATCTAAACTCCTCCCGCCCCCCTCCTCCTCCTCAAGGCCGCGGCGCATCGTTTATGTGTGAAAACAAAGATGGCCGCCCTCTCCGCATCACAGAGGCGGGCGGCGTGGCTCATTGTCGGACACGGCGCGTGTTAATTGCTCAGATAGTTGCTTTCGATCTGCTCGAGATGTTTTGGCCCCTGACAATCACGGCTCATCAATGGCACCGCGCTCGCAAGAAAGTCTCAATCGATAAGGAGCGACGCAGAGAAAAAGAAGAGAGGGAGGGAGGGAGAGGTCTGGAAACAGGGAGGGAGGGAGCGAGAGGTCTGGTGACAGAGGAAGGAGAGACAGAGAAAGAGGAAGAAAGGTCTGGATACAGAGGGAGGGAGAGGTCTGGAGACAGTGGAGGGAGAGAGAGAGAAAGAGGGAGAAAGAGGTCTGGAAACAGGAGGAAGGAAGGGAGGGAGAGAGGGAGGGGGGGAGGAGGGAGAAAGAGGTCTGGACACATAGGGAGCGGGAGAAAGGTCTGGAAACGGGGAGGGAGGGAGGAAGGGAGGGAGAAAGAGGTCTGGAGAAAGAAGAGAGAGAGAGGGGGAGGGCGGGAAGGAGAAAGAGGTCTAAAGACAGAAGAGAGAGGGAGGGAGAGGGGGAAGTGTGAGAGGGCGGGAGAGGGAGGGAGAGGGAGAGAGAAAGAGTTCTGGAGACAGAGGAGGGAGAGGAGGGAGGGAGACAGAGGAGGGAGGGAGGGAGAGGTCTGGAGACAGGAGAGAGGGAGGAAGAAAGAGGGAGACAGAGGAGGAAGGGAGAAAGGAAGGGAGGGAGAGGGAGGGAGACAGAGGAGGGAGGGAAGGAGAAGGAGAAAGAGGTCTGGAGAAAGAGGAAGGAGAAGGAGAGAGGGAGACAGGAGGGAGAGGAGAGAGACAGAGGAGGTAGAGGAGAGAGAGGGAGAGAGAGGGAGAGAGGGTTCAACAGTGGTGTAACACAGACGGGCTGTTCACTGGGAGCTAGAATTCTGCGGTTCAAAAAAAATCGAATCGCGATCCAATTCCTGACGATCTACGATTTTTTTTGTCAAATCTTCAAATAGTGACTCACAAATTTCCTCTCTATGTTCAAATAAAGACCCCGTTCCCTTCCACGTCCGGCCCGGGGGACGCCTCGGGGCCCGGGGCTGCACCGGAGGAGGAAGTGTCTGGGGCGAGGGAAGCCTGGGAGTCCCTGCTCAGACGGCCGCCCCCGCCACCCGACCCCGGAGAAGAGGAAGAAGACGGACGGATGGTTAAACGTGTATAAATCTCCGTGCACTATAAAAATAACAGTTTGCAGCATTTTATTTTGAAAAGGAGCATTTTATTTTGAAAAGGACTAGCTTTAGCTTTAGCCCCGTTGATTCGTGTTGTAGCGTAACACAAGTTTCTGTTACGTTTATGGTCCACTGTTTCAAAATGGATTCCGTCTCGATATTAGATCAGTGATTGCAACACAAATCACTCACTGCTTTTCCCAGAAGCTAATTGTTCCGTGTTGCTACTGCCCCCGCCTGATCCGCGTCGTTAGCGTAAAACGAATGGACTTGCCGCTGTACGTGTCTGCATTACCGTCTTCACTCGGCGAGATCCGCTTTCACATTCGATCACCGTAAACGAAAAAGGCGGGGAGGGGTCTCATTTAGCTAAGTGCTACGCGGCTAAACGGTTGCTATAATTCTGCAGGTTTGTTTTGTCTAAATGAGCGGCGCACGCGGGTTTGAGCTCAGCGGGAGCGCGGAAAAATAATTAAAATGGCGACAAGACGGATAGAAACGGTTGAAAATGGTCGGTTGTTCCATTAACACCTGCGAGGAGAAATATGAGCGAGGAGGAGCGGAGTCGTTATCAGAGGAGCGTTTGAAACTCGGCTTTTAAGAAACACATTTAGTGCGGTTTTTAGTCCGATGATGAAGGTGACGTCTTTGCTAAAAATACAACGTAAAGATGAAGTCAAGATGTTTCTGTGTGAACTAAAACACACAGTGTCAGCGAACGGCGGAGTAAACAAAGATTATACTCGAGTAAGAGGAAAGTTACTTCAACATAATGTTACTTGAGTAAAATTTCTTGGACCACTACTAGAGAGGGAGGGAGAAAGAGGTGTGGAGACAGAAGAGGGAGGGAGGGAGAAAGAGGTGTGGAGACAGAAGAGGGAGGGAGGGAGAAAGAGGTGTGGAGACAGAAGAGGGAGGGAGGGAGAAAGAGGTGTGGAGACAGAGGATGGGAGGGAGGGAGAAAGGGAGAGAGAGAGAAAGAGGTCTGGAGATAGAAGAGAGAGGAAGAGAGGGAGAGAGAGAGGTCTGGAGACAGAAGAGAGAGGGAGAGAGAGAGAGAGAGGTCTGGAGACAGAAGAGAGAGAGAGAGGTCTGGAGACAGAAGAGAGAGAGAGAGGTCTGGAGACAAGAAGAGAGAAGAGGTCTGGAGACAGAAGAGACAGGGAGAGGTCTGGAGACAGAAGAGAGAGAGAGAGGTCTGGAGACAGAAGAGAGAGGGAGAGGTCTGGAGACAGAAGAGAGAGGGAGAGAGGGTTAAGGAATTAACAAAAAACAAGATGTTAAAGTGGTATAAGTAAAGAAGTAATTTAATAAACAGGATTGTAAAAGGTGAAGTAACAAAACTGGTCTAAAATATTCAAGCAAATGTATAAACAAAATAACCTAAACTAAGAAAGAAAAACTAATGGACAGAACGAATATCAACAAGTTCCGTGTCTCTAAAAAACGGTCACGTCGGCCTATTAAAAACGTCCAAGAAATGACTCGAGTAAGAGTAAAAAAGTATTTGGGAAAAGTACTTCTCAAGTAAGAGTAACTTAAAGAGCAACTGTCGGGACGTAACAACAAGTTAACGTCATTTGAAAGACAAAAAATGAAATAATAAACAAACGCTGGTATTTTCAAACAGACACAAAAATGAGCCAAACTAAATCATATCTGAAGGAGCTGCAGGAAACACAAAAGTTCAAATCTCGCCCCAGCGCAGAAACATTATATAATCAGCTCTTGAGGTCAAAACGAGTCTGCTGTGTTCTGTCCGTGGTCAAAAACGAAACTGAAACTTATCAAACGCGTCGTTTTTGGGCAAACAGCATTTTCAAAACAATAAAAGGAAACACAGAAGCAAAATACCCCCCTTTAAAATAAACTCGTTCTGTAAAAACCGGGTAGAGCGCCTTTAACGCGCGCCGCTCTCTGATTGGCCGACGCGCCGCTCTCACAACAGTTGGCTCGGTGTGAATCAATCCGCTCCGCCGTGTGCATCCAGACGCCGTTTAATTGACGCGTTAATCCAGTGTCTAAGTACTGCTCTGTGTGGAGACGAGCCAAACCCGCGGCACTACGCCCCCCGCTGGCAGAACGTCCATACCGTATGGATCTACGCGCCGTGAGGAGGACGCGGACGCGACCTTCGACCTCCACAAGACAACTGCACTTGATCGCGCTGCGGTAAAGATGCGGCCTCCCTGTGGAAATGTAAACAACCAGTCGAAAGTTGTTGTTTTTTCTTCTTTTTTTGTGTGGAACTGTGCAGCGAAGAAACAAAAAGTCAACTAAATATATATATTTTATTTGTTTTAGATCCAAATCCTCAGAGGATCCACCCTTTGCTTTGTTGAGGGCGCTGCCTTGGCCTCGCTCAAGTACAAACTGAAGTTCAAAGCAAAGGGTAAAGGATATTTTTTTAAATCTAAAATCTAAAACAACTTTTGAGTTATTCTGAGTTTGATGTGAAAATATCGTTACAACACAAAAGGATTCAGTTAAAAGTTCAAAAAAGACTCAAATCTCAACAAAGTAAAACAAGAATCACATTTCAGTGTAAAATTTATTTATATATATGAAATTAGATGAAACTTTTGACATGAAATCAGACTAAACGTTTCCTGTTTTAGGTATTTTAGGATTAACCAAATAAATTCTATTTGCTAAATGTCAGAATAATGAGAGAAAGATTCTTTTAGACAATTTTTCATGACTTTCTTCAAAGTCAGAAGTTTACACACATTTCATTAGTATTTGGTACCATTGCCTTTAAACTGTATGATTTGGGTCAAATGTTTTGGATCCTTCCACAAACTTCTCACAATAGTTGGCAGGAATTTTGGCCCATTCGTCCAGACAGAACTGGTGTAACTGAGCCAAGTTTGTGGCCGTCTTGCTCACACACGTCTTCTCAGTTCTGCCCATAAATTTTCAGTAGGATTGAGATCAGGGTTTTGTGATGTCCACTCCAAAACCTTGACTTTGTTCTCCTTAAGCCACTTTGTCACCAGTTTGGTCGTGTGCTTCGGGTCATTGTCCATTTGAAGACCCATTTGTGCCCAAGCTTTATCTTCCTGGCTGATGTCTTGAGATGTTGCTTCAGTATTTCCACATAATGTTCTTTCCTCATGATGCCATCTGTTTTGTGAAGTGCACCAGTCCCTCCTGCAGCAAAACAACCCCACGACATGATGCTGCCGCCCCCGTATTTCACAGTTGGGATGGTGTTCTGAGGTTTGCAAGTTTCTCCCTTTTTCCTCCAAACGTAACGATGCTCATTCTGGTTTCTTCAGACCACCGGACGTGTCTCCAAAAATTCAGGTCTTTGTCCCTGTGCATTTGCAAACTGTAATCTGTTTTTTTCTGTTTCTTCTGGAGTAATGTCTTCTTCCTGCAGAGTGGTGCTTCAGCCCATGTCGGTACAGTCCTCGTTTCACTGTGGATAATGACACACTCTGACCAGCTTCAGCAGCATCTTCACAAGGTCTTTCGCTTTTGTTCTTGGGTCGATCTGCACATTTCAGACCAAACCACGTTCACCTCTGGGACACAGAACCCGTCTCCTTCCTCAGTGGCGTCATGGCTGGACGTTCCCGTGGTCTTTATACTTTTGTACAATTGTTTGAACAGATGAACCTTCAGGCGTCTGGAAATTTCACCCAAGGATGAACCAGACTTGTGCAGGTCCACAGTTCTCTTCCTGAGATCTTGGCTGATTTCTGTTGACTGTCCCTTGTGTCTTTAGTAGTAGTAGCAGTAGTAGTAGTGGTAAAAGTAGAAGTAATAGTAGTAGTAATAGTAGAAGTAATAGTAGTAGTAATAGCAGAATTGTACAGGTTCTTATTTTGACTTTGATTCTCTTCTGGTCAGAAAAAGTTACTGAAGTTTCATCCTAAATATTTATTTTCCAAAAGTGTTTCTTGTATTTGTAACACTCACTCCACACCTCCTCTCCACGCCTCCTCTCCACGCCTCCTCTCCAAACCTCCTCTCCAAACCTCCTCTCCAAACCTCCTCTCCTCCGTGTCCAGGTCGGCTCCTCACTGAAGTCCTCAAAATGGAGTCTTTTCTGTGTCTCCAAACAACCTCCTTCTCACGCCTCCTCTCCAAACCTCCTCTCCTCCGTGTCCAGGTGGGCTCTTCACTGAAGTCCTCAAAATGGAGTCTTTTCTGTGTCTCCAAACACAGATGGTGAATAGGTGTTTGGTTTGACCCCGTTATTGTGTTAAATAATTATTTGACTTATTACTGAAGGAGCGAACTTTAACCTTTGGTCGTCGCCTCTTTAAGGAAAATTTGAGTTGCCGCGGAGACCATAAAGGGGTCATAGTACGGGACATTTGGATGGGAAGAGGTTGGAGGAGAGAAAAATCAATAGGAATATGTCCTGGTTTGTCCTGCGCAGTAAATAAATAAGGTTTTGGTGCTGACCTGGTTTTGAAGGACTGAGCCGATAATCACGAGACATAAAGAACAGAAACCAAGAGGTCGAGGGTTAAAGTGAGAGAGAGAGGGAGGGAGGGAGGAGGGAAGGAGAGGGAGAGGGAGGAGAGAAAGAGAGGGAGGAGAGGGAGGGAGGGAGGAGAGGGAGGGAGGGAACGACAGGGAGAGGGAGGGAAGGAGAAGAGAAGGAGGGAGAGAAAGAGAGGGAGGGAAGGAGGGTGAGAAGGTGAGGGGAGAGAGAGGGAGGGAGAGAAGGTGGGTAAGGAGAGAGGGGGAAAGAAAGCAAGTGAGAGAGGGGGAGAGAAGGTGGTGAGAGAGAGGGAGGGAGGAGAAAAAGAGGGAGTGAAGAAAGGAGGAGAGAAAGAGAAGGAACGGGAGGGAAGGAGAAGAAATAAAGAAATGGAGAGAAAGAGAGGGAAGGAGGGAGAGTAGGTTGGGAGGGAGGAGAGAAAGAGGGAGAGAAAGAGGAAAAGAGGAGAGAAAAAGAGGGCGGAAGAGAAGGTGGGTAAGGAGGGAGGGGGAGAGAAAGAGGGAGAGGGAGGGAGGGAGGAGAGAAAGAGAGGGAGAGAAAGAGGAAGAGAGGAGAGAAAAAGAGGGCGGAAGAGAAGGTGGGTAAGGAGGGAGGGGGAGAGAAAGAGGGAGAGGGAGGGAGGGAGGAGAGAAAGAGAGGGAGAGAGAAAGAGAGGTATAGAGTGTGGGACAAAGTGAGAGGAAGGGAAAAAGAGCATTGGAGAGCTGAATGTGGTGAAGCGCTACTGCCCTCAAGTGGTGAGAAAGGAGAAGTGGGTTGAGTGGGCAGCAGAGGTGCAGAGGATAAACACTAAAACGGACTGAAAAAAAGAGAGTTTATTGATTATAATGTTCCTGTATCAAAAATCCCACACTACTGCGGCTCGGATTTAAACATGTTGAACTGAAGAGATGACAAACAATTATTTATTTTTAGAAATGATCCCAAAAACCTTCATTTCTACAGCAAAAACACCACATAGTTAAACACAAATGTGAGGAGTGTTTTGTTTTTTCTTGACTTTAACACACTGGGATTTCCACCAACATTAAAGCGGACCTACTGTGCAAAGTTTTAGTGCTTTTAACCCTTCTCCAGTTTTAGACTCAGACTTTTTTTCTTTTATTAACTCGTTTTAGATGAATATTGTGATTTAAAACGTCCAAATTATAACAATGATCCACGGGTGTCGTAGGTTGTAACTATAGAGACGCACAAGGACAATATGGCTGCTTTAAGTCAAACAAACGCACGTTATTTTTTTATTTTTTATTAAATTTTTACAACATTCGGCCGTTCCACACATAGTTAACGTGCCCCATTAGCGCTGGTAAAAACTTCATGGGGAAAAAAAATATTTTTAAGTTACAAATCTGCTATTTAGTAATATCTGAAAAAAATATCCAAAATGTTACAAATTGAAAAATTAAATGAAGGAATATTTGCCGTATAAAGTCAGGATTTAAAGTGCAAATGAATTTAACAACAACAATCATTAATTAACATCATTATATTTAAGATTTGACAAAAACGTTGCCTAGTTTTGGTGAAGTTTATCACTTTACTTCCTGGTTGGACACAGGTAATTCCATAACTGTTACCACGGCAACCACAATGTAAACAAAGCCCAAAACCTCCACAATAATGTTTAGATTTGATGAGACCATAGACTAAAGAAAAAGAATAATAAAGAAGTGGACTGAGTGAGCGTGTGAGGCTGGAGAGACGGGTGAGAGAGGGAGGGGGGAGAGAGAGACAGGGAGGGAGTAGAAGAGGGACGGTGGGAGGGAGGAGAGAAAAAGAGGGAGGACAAGGAGAGAAGAGCCGAGGATTAGAAAATGAAGGAGAGAGAAAGGTTAAAGAGAGAGACGGGGGAGAGAAGGAAGGAGGAGAGAAAGACAGCGACAGAGGGGGAGAAGAACGGAGGTGAGAAAGAGAGGGAGCGAGAGAGGAAGAGAAAGGAGAGGATTAGATAATGAGGAAGAGCTGGAGAAAAGTTAGAGCGACAGGTGAGAGAAGGAGGGAAGAGAGAAAAAGAGAGGGAGGGAGAGAAGGAGAAAGGTTAGAGAGAGAGAGACGAGAGACGGGTGAGAGAAGGAAGGAGGAGAGAGAGGGGGGAGAGAGGGGGAAAGGGACGGAGGAGAGAAAGAGAGAGGGATACGAACAGTTTAAGACCGAAATGATGAGCGGACAGCAGCATCTACTGAGAGAGGAGCGAAAGTTTTTCAATAAAAAGTGAACTGGAGTCGACCCCACGCTCACTTCCTGTTTGGAAGGCGGCGGCGGCGGCGGCGGCTAACACGTTAGCTACGTCCATTTATACAAACAGTCTATGGATGAGATTAATACAAACAAATGACATCACCTTTATTTTGTTAAATTCTGTTACAAAACGCAGCGCTACTTCCTGTTTTTTTGTACTTTTCTTCAACTTTTTTTCACACAAACTTCCACTTAACCGATGTAAAACTATGATAAATATTCAGCACCAAACCACGTCAGAATTAGAAAAACCTGTTTAAGGGGTTTGCGGCGTTGACTGTGTTCACGGTCAGACCCCGGCGAGGCGCTCGCTGACCTCCCAGAGCTTCTTGGCCACGGCGTCGTCTCTGCTCCTCGCCGACCCTCGAGCCACGGCGCAGTTTGAGAAGTACCTGGAAACACACGGAGCGACTCTCAAACTGAAACATGCGGGTGTCAGAGTGATGAACGACTGCACCTGCTGCCGTGGTAACGAACAATTCAAAACTAAAATGTGGGGGTTTTTTTGTGAATGGTGAAAAGTCCTCAAAATGGCTCCTGTGAACATGAAGATGAAGCCCTCGCAGCAACTGGAGGAGAGAAAAAGAGAGGGAGGGAGAGAAGGAGTCGAAAAGGAGAGGATTAGAAAATGAGGGAGACTGCGATAAGTTAGAGAGAGTCGGGTGAGCGAAGGAAGGAGGAGAGAAAGACGGGGAGGGAGAGGGAGAGGGACAGAGGTGAGAAAGAGAGCAAGCGAGGGAGGGAGGAGAGAGGATTAGAAAATGAGGGAGAGAGGGAGAAAAGTTAGAGATATGGGTGAGAGAAGGAAGGAGGTGAGAAAGACGGGGAGGGAGGGGGAGAGGGACAGAGGTGAGAAAGAGAGCGAGCGGGGAAGAAAGAGAGGGAGGGAAGAAAGAAAGAAAGAGAGGGAGAGAGGAGAGAAAGTGAGAGGCAGGGAGGGAGGGAGAGAGAAAGAGAAGAGGAAATGAGGAAGAGAGGAAGAAAGGAGGATTAAAAAATGAGGGAGAGACTGAGAAAGGTTAGAGATGGGTGACAGAAGGAAGGAAGAGAGAAAGAACGAGAGAGGGGGAGAGGGATGGGGGGAGGAAGGAGAGAAAAAGAGGGAGGGAGGAGAAGGAGAGAAAAAGGAGAGATTAGAAAATGAGGGCGAAAGGGAGAAAGGTTAGATAGAGCCGGGTGAGAGAAGGAAGGAGGAGAGAAAGATGGGGAGGGAGGGGGAGAGGGACAGAGGTGAGAAAGAGCGAGCGAGGGAGGGGAAATGATTAGACAATGAGGGAGAGAGGGAGAAAGGTTAGAGATATGGGTGAGAGAAGGAAGGAGGAGAGAAAGACGGGGAGGGAGGGGGAGAGGGACAGAGGTGAGAAAGAGAGAGGGAGGGAAGAAAGAAAGAAAGAGAGGGAGAGAGGAGAGAAAGAGAGGTAAGGAGGGAGGGGGAGATCAAACATACTGGTCATGCTTTGACTAGTTAGATTTTGGTCAAACTTCACATCATCAAAAGCCTTTATTATTTTTTCAAATAATAAAACAGTTTGAAAACAGTTTGCATCATTATATTAAAAAAAAAAATCTAAAAATCTAAAAATCTAATCTTAAAGAGACACATTTTGCTCATTTTAACCCTGTACAATGTTTTTTCATCATTATCTTATTTTTAGTGGTTCATAAATCTTTGTGTGATCCTGTATCGTCCGACGTTTGAGGCTTGAGTCAGAAATGTCTGTTTTCACCTACCCCCTGTCCCCGCCCCCAGCTCTGTTTTTACATGTGATTATTTAAAAGATCTACTCTCTGGGTCATACACAGCTGTTCAAAGTGATCACAAATACTGCTTGAAAATGAAATGTGAAAACATGACTGAGTTCTTCTCTCAAACGGAAAACGCTCTGTTCCACCTTGTGATGTCATTAAGTGGTAATGCAGGAAGTGCTCCACTGTGTTTTTAAACTCCACGCACCTTCACTAGAATCATTTGGATGATTTCAGCCCTGGAACTGCCGATCTCTACTGAACTAAAGGTAAACTAAAGGTAAACGGTAGCTATTAATTTGATAACTACCACTTCATGACGTCACAAGGTGGAACGGAGCATTTTGAGCTTTGGAGACGTAGACAACATAGGACCTTTAAACATATGCGTTTATTTATACTTAATAAACCAGAAGACAAAAACTGTACCTCCCACTGAACGGCTCCAGACCCTCCTGTAGGACACAGTGCAGAATGGTCTGAGCGCCCCCTTCTGGATCCAGGAAGCACAGCTCGGTCACGGGCATCATCAGGAAGTTCACCAACCAATGCGTGTTTCGACCGAGCTCCGTTTTAACCACACCTGAGACACGCAGAGAGACAGAGAAGGGACGTGGACAAGTTTGGACCAGCAAAAAATGAAACATCTACTCAGTTAAAGGTTCACTATGTAACTTTTTCTGACGGAGGCTCTGCCAACTGCTCGTCTCCATGGAGATGTTACTGCTTAGCCTAAAAACGCTCCACCGTACGGCGTATGTCACTGGAGACGAGCGCGTGACGCCACCAGGCCAAGTTACAGGTCAGATCTGCGGAGAGGCGGCCCCCGTCACTATAATAATGCATGTTTTTCAAGGTGTTTTTGAGCAATGAAAACAACAGTAATAACAAAAGGTCCTGTAGGTGATAGTGCTGCGCGATATGGAAAAAATC
>KN484002.1:17490-53307 GCA_000787095.1 Periophthalmodon schlosseri
GTCACAGGGAAGGCAAAAGACTGAGCGTTGTAAAAGTAGGTCATAGTAAGATATTAGGAGAAGGTTAATATACAGGTTAATATGGTTAATATCTTCAAGTTAGTCTAATTATTGAAAATGTATAATAAGAAGAAAGTCTACAGTGAAGGCCATGTTTCATTATCAGTTGTGTATGGTAGCCCACAGTGGACAAATCATACCCTTGTCAATGAATACTATAAATGGGTCTGTCATGCTAACAGATTTTGAAGTGCGACATGTTGCTGAAATATAGACGATAAACGATAATATTGAAACTAATTAATGCCATTAACACAATAACCCTAAAGCAGGATTATGTTAAAAAAAACAAAAAAACAGTTCTAAATGTGCAATATTGTTAAAAGAAATGAGCTGCAATAAATAAATGGTAGAATGAACCACTTTAGTAATTACTTTGGATAATGAGCCATATAAGTTATTTATTCAACTCTACAGCAGCTCAAAAATAACAGTCTCCATTAGTGTGAAGAAAAAGTACCCACGATAAATATTAACCCCCAGTTATTGTTCCATCTGTCAAATATGGAACGATATGTTGATATAGTGACAGGCAAAACTATGAAGAGTTTAGAACATTTCTGTACAATTTATATATATTAAAATGTTGTCTCCAAGAATTGAACCTTTTGAGTGTGTGGTAGCATAGGGACAAACCAATACATAATAGCCACATACCATTTATTTATATTATTCCAATGTTACCAGATATTTCTGGACACCACCTCTTTAATACTATGTGGACATTGTAAAATTCTATTGTTTATTTACTATTGTCAGTGTTTGGCTCAATTTATCCAAGTGAAAACATTTCCGTAGTCTTTCTCAAAAGACAATATCCTAAAAAAAACTTCCTTTGCTGCTGGCTGTCTGTAACTGATTTCAATGATGAATAGGGTGGATTACTGTTCAAAAGTCTGTGTAAGTTTCAATATAGCAAGAGGCAGAGTATTACCTTGGGCTGATGAGATATAACAGCCAGTTTTCAATGTATTTTTCTTGACAAAGATCAATAGCATCCACATAGGACTCTGCGTGGTGTAATTGTGCATTAGATGCACTGAAGCAGCAGAGAACATTTCCTTATCCTAACAAGGATAAGAAAATGTCAATCAATGTCCAGACTTTAATAGCGCTGTGATGTGAACTCACTTCAGAGTTCAAACAGCCTGACCAAAGAAATTCAACTTCAGTCATTTGGATTAATGGCAAAAATGATCATCTTTCTATGAGGGACCAAGCCAATTTCCACTGAGCTCTTGGCTGGTGCTTGACCCCAAAAATGTCCAAAGCTGAAATCATAATTTGACACATTGAACTGCAAATATAGATGTGAAAAGGCAGTGATGTTAAGTGGAAAGTGATGAATGGATGCTTTGTCACCAATCCAATTTTTTCTGCTGTTTTTGTTTTGACCAACATAAAATTGGGTTATTTCTGCAAGTAAGGCATCTCTATTTTTATCAACAATTCAAAATACACCAATTAAATGTAACATTACGACCAAATAGCTTTGTTTCTTGGACCATTTTGATACAGATCACTCTTCAGAATTGCAGGTTTGGACATACTCAGTTTGTTGTCAACAATTCGGTCTTAGTTTCCACTTACTCACATCCTCAAAACTTGACAATTTTTTCCTATTTTTAGCACATAAAATTTGAGGAAAACATTAATTTGCTACCTAGTTAAAAGCCCATGTCCTTATCAGTGGTCATAATGTTTCGGTTTATGGTATTATATCTAGACCTGTTCTCAGTGCATGTTGGACTCCGCCAGGGCTGCCCTTTGTTACTAGTTCTGTTCATTGTTTTTATGGACAGAATTTCTAGGTGCAGTCAGGGGCCGGAGGGGGGTTTGAGGACCACAGGATTTCATCTCTACTGTTTTCAGATGATGTTGTTCTGATGACTTTATCGAACCAGGACCTGCAACATGCACTGGGGCGGTTTGCAGATGAATGTAAAGCAGCTGGGATGAGAATCAGCTCCTCTAAAGGAGCCATGTGGCCATGGTTCTTGGCCAGAAACAGGTGGCTTGCCTTCTCCAGGTGGGTGGAGAGTACCTGCCTCAAGTGGAGGAGTTCAAGTATCTCGGGGTCTTGTTCACGAGTGAGGGAAGGATGAAGCGTGAGATTGACAGGCGGATCGGTGCAGCGTCTGCAGGGATGCGGTCGCTGTATCGGTCTGTTGTGGTGAAGAAGGAGCTGAGTCGAAAAGCAAAGCTCTCGATTTACCGGTCAATCTACGTCCCTACCCTCACCTATGGTCATGAGCTTTGGGTAATGACCGAAAGGACAAGATCGCGGATACAAACGGTCCAAATGAGTTTCCTCCTCAAGGTGGCTGGCTACTCCCAGAGTAGAGCCGCTGTTCCCCATGTCGAGAGGATCCACCTAAGGTGGTTTGGGCATCTGTTCCGGATGCCTCCTGGACACCGCCCCTGGGGAGCTGTTCCAGGCATGAATTCAAATTTGAATTCAAATTTTAACTGTTTGTTCTATGTATTGTTCCTTTGTAAATGCTCTTGATGTGTGTTGCTGACCTCTTGGCCAGGTCCCCCTTGCAAAGGAGATTTTAATCTCACCAGGTGCTTTCCTGGTGAAATAAAGGTTAAAAAAAAAATTATAATTCTCTCGGCTGGCCTGGGAACGCCTTGGAGTCCCACCGGACGAACTGGAGGAAGTGTCTAGGGTGAGGGAAGTCTGAGAGTCCCTGCTTAGACTGCTGCCCCCGCGACCTGGTCCCATATAAGTGGAAGAAAATGGATGGGTGGATATTATATCTAGACTCAACATAAAAAGTCACTGTGATAAAATCTGAATGTAATATTTGTCTAGAAATTAGTTAAATAATAAATAATAACAATGATAATATAACCAAAATTAGCTGAAGCTGTACCCTCTAGCCTGATGGTGCTAGTAATACTGGTCTATGCTAGCATCATCAACATAGAGCAACCCACTGTGAAGGTTAACTGTACACTCTGTCTTTATTACATGAGATTCTGAAGAGGGAAGAAGGGACTATTATCAAGAAGAGCCTTGGCACGTTGGTCTTTCCTCTCCAATATGGCCGACTGGTTTGATTTTTGTATTTGAATGGACTCCAAAATGTGACAATGAGATGTACAAACTGTCACATTCAGTATTGGATTCAGTTCCCTGTTTCTGTTGTTATAAAATGTATTTGAGCTTGTTTTAATATTTCTCTTGTAGACAATCAGAAAGGCCAGTGTGTGTGGTGTACATTCCTGACCTGTGCTGTTTGCTGTGCTATGATTCATTTTACATTTGTCTCTAAAAAGCCGTGTTGGAAAAAGCTGGGATTCGGATGTTTTCCCTTTAGCACAGAACACCCAAACGTGTCAAATGTACAGAGCATTTCTCATCCTAAAAAATAAAAATATATTCTTTTTGTACCAGCTTTGATCGGTTCCCTATGTTTTTTTTCTGTTGGCTATATTTTCTCACACAAACATTGTTTCCCTGCTTAACCTAGTTTGGACACCTGATTGTGTTCAATATAAAGACAAGTCCATGGTGCTTTTATGTGTTATAATAGATCTGGTCAGGCTGTATTTTTGGTCACACTTTGCTGTGTAATGTGATAGTGATGGTTAGATCATTGTTTCATGCTAGTTCATGTTATTTAATTGTACTTGAATTGTGCTTAAAGTGGGAGGTACATTGTTTTAAAGCTGGGGTACCTGATTTTCACACTACAGAAGGAAGAAGTAGGCAGGCTTTAAATCTCTCTAATAGCTCTCACAAACCTTTTAGCACATAACTAATATCCACATGCATTCATTTTTGGGCAGTTCATGGATTTAGAACAGTTTTTTCACATTGCCAAAAGACAGAATTTTAATCCACACATCATTTTATCCAGTTCATCAAAATACACAAACGCTACATTGGGTTCGTCTTTATCTAACAGTGTTTGGAAAAGTTACAAGGATTTTTATACTTTCAAAATGTCCGCTTCGTTCTCATTATGACCGTGCCCTGAGACTTATGTACATTTTTTTAACAACTTTTAACTCCAGATATGTCTTGATGATGCTGCCTCGGTTTGGAGTCTGTCGGCTAAAAACCATGGGACAAATGTGTTAAAACATGAGGGCTAGATTTTGGACATCTCTATATCTAGATTCAAAATTCACCTTCACATCATGTCACTGACTTGTACTTCTTGCGCATTCGTGCTCGGGCCCTAATTATTAGCTGCAGACAGCGTGCAGCAGTCTCATTTTGTCACACAGTGCTACTTTAAAATATACACTTTGGGGGGAAATTTACAAAACCACCAAACCCTGGATATAATATCTCATAATTTTTGTCACCTTGTCCAGTCAAAAAGCCAATATGTCACAAATTCGGCTACTACAATATTTACTTTTTGATCCTCTTCAGCCTGACGTGTATCTATACCTGATCTGAACAAAAGAAGAAAAATGACACACGGAGAGGTTCAAGAGGATGGGAGGACAAACTGCTGACACACCCCGCGAGCTGGACAGGGCCCTAATTGATCACTAGTTCAGGAGGAAGAGGAAGGAGAGGAGCGAGAGGAGGGGGGAGGGTTAATGGCGGGATGGTGGGTCATCCTGAGTAATTCATCCGATTTATGAGGGACAGAGGCAGGAGCGATGGGTAGCCCAATCCCAAACTGCAATCAGAGGCCAGCACACTAGATCACGCCATGTAGCGAGAGGATGGGAATAAACAAAAATTAGGAATGCTGCTCGACGTCCATCAACAGTTTGTGTCCATGATGGCGGGTGTTTGGACCTCTGCGGGACGGTCAGACTGGTCCCACTAGGTGTCATGGGGTATTTATTGTGAGTCCAAGGTCCACAATTTGATGGGCTGTTTCTCCGCGAGGTCGAAAAATGTGCAGGCTTGGCAATCTGGCAGCACTTAGATTTACGGTGTTCACTCGGACGGAATAAAAGAAGAGAGAGAAGAGAGAAGAGAAGGGGGGAGATAGGCTTTGGGGGCGCGCATAAAATCAATCTGTTGTTGTTTTTCCTGTCCTCAATTTTCATTTAATAAGAGCACAAACCTCCAAACCTTTCTGTGATGTTGTACCACACACCAAAACGCACTGTGTGTAATTGATGGGGTGATATGAAAGCTAAGATAATGGCGCAGACCTGCATACCAATGAAGCAGAGACAAGCCCACGCAATGGTTTATTTTGTGTGACTTTACAGGCTATTACTGACCAATAGCTGAAAGACTGTGGTTGGGCAACATAAAATTTTCATATAAAATCCTCAGGAGCTGCAATACTCCTACTATTCCACTCTAAAAACACACATCTGACCCATTTTTAATGACTAATTCAACCATCTTATCTTATAGTAACGTAATTAATATAAACCAATGGATTAAAATGCAGTTTGGTACCACTATAATACCTATACCTTAATTAGACTTAATAAAGCATGAACTAAGACTTAATTTGCAATGAAAAAATAGTTAATTCAGAATTATTCAGGCTTAGTTAACTACTTAATTAACCTGATGTGCTGTGCAGTAGTTTAATTAGCAGAATGTACGTTGATCTATTATGAGCTGTCTCCACAATGTACTGGCTTCATCTAACCCGAAACCTAATAATCATTGGTTATTTATTGTATTAAAGTGTACTTTGTGAGTAGGTTAAAATCACAGACTAAATGGACATAGTTAACCTGCTAGTTGCCATGTTCCAAATAGGAAGTGAGCATGGGCACGTTTCAGCTCCACTGGCTCTGGTTCCAATTCACTTTGTATTGAAAAATGGTGGCCCCTCTCTTCATTACCGCTGTTGTCAGGCTCGTCATTTTTAGTCTTAAAATATTTGTATTAACCAGCTCTACATTATCCTTGTGTTTTTATTTTGTTGTTTTGTCCACAAATCAAGATATGAATGTTAATAACAGACAAATCAAGTGCCTTCTCTCCCTGGGGTCGCTCCCAACATTTCATTTTCATTTATTTATATCTATACAGGGAGAGCTCATTGACAGTACCAGACTCTCTTATTCATGAGTGCAATACAAACTAAATCAAACAAAACAAATAACTACATATGTCCATTTAAATCATTAAAAACAGGTGCAGGTGTGATTATTAATGTTTATCACCAGATTATTAAAGTGCATTAGTGGCACCTATGTATCCAGTTTTGCCTATGTCCCTGAAATGTATTCCATTTCTGGGAAGCAAAATAACCAAAAGCTTTTTTTCCCATTTCAGTTCTAGTGTGGCCAGTTTTTAGATGTGGACAATCAATCAATCTTGTATTAAAAGTTCCCGCATCAAAGTTCAACAAGCAAGTGAGATATTCAGGCAGTCTATCAAGTAGTCCATTATAAATACATTTTATCAGTGTTGTTCTTGACAGATAGTTGCTATCTGTTGTTGACAGATGGCGATGGCCAACCTACTTTTTATAGAGTGTACAGTGAAAGGCTTTAAATTCATCACTTGTTATGAAATGAAGAGCTGAGTGAAGGAGTGTGTCTAACGGTTTCAAAGTTGAAGTCTGCATCTATATTATGTCCCCATAATCTAGGACAGAAAGAAAGGTTGCTTGAATAATTTCTTTTCTGTAATTTAATGGGATACAAGATTTGTTTCTAATAAAAATATAATTTTGAAATTAAACTGTTACATAATTCTGAGATATGTATTTTATAGAATATGTTTTTGTCAAGCCAAAACCCAAAATATTTATAGTTGGTGAATTTTGGATTTCATTAAAATCGCCTGATCGCTGTTTTGTATGCAAGTACAAATTATTCACATATAAATGTATGATGGCTTTCTCTTAAATTGCAACCAATGGAATCAATAAATGTAGTAAAAAGTAGCAGGCCCACAATTGAGCCTTGGGGCACTCCTTTGCTTAAAGTTAAAACATTTGATTTAAACCCATGAGCTACCACTGCCTGGGTTTTGTTTGAAAGATAACTTTGGAACCAATATCATGTAGCATTGTCAATCCAATATGTTTCAGACGCTTCAAGAGGATTTTATGATCTACTGAATCAAAAGCTTTAGTTAAATCAACAGCGCTGTGAAAATGTCATTTAAAACTTTTGTGGTTGCAGTGACAGTACTATGCCCTTTTCTGAAAACCAACTGATAAGACTTAAAAATGGAGCACTTATTTACATAAATTCTAACTTTATTTGCAGCTAGCTAACTTTTCTAAAACTTTTGCAAGACAAGGTAATTTACATATTGGCCCGGAATTCATCTACATTTTTAGTTGTCCCATCTTTATGTAAAACCAAAAAGTGCTGTTTCCCATTATTCTGGTATAACTGTCATTTGAATTGACAAATTTAAAAAAATATGTAATAGAGATTGAATTAAATATGGGTCAGCTAGTAATAGAGGTTTTGGATCAAGGTCATCAGCTCCCGTGGAGACTACATGTTGAACCAGTTATCAAATCCCAGCCACACACAAAGCAATAGACTTGATGTTATCTAATTACAGACCTGCGCTCTGGCCAGGCGTACAAGTTTACCATTTTTATTATACACATTATTTGCACTGAGGCCCGCCGTGTTCCACCCCTCCCGTGATACTTTAACATATAAAACCATGTTATGATCCACACAACCCGGATTCCTCCCTGCGCGCCGTGTAGTCTCATGGCATCCCAACATCTTGCGGCGAAGGCAGATCAATGTCTTTTAATTACCCAGGCCCCAAAGCGCGGGTCGATATCGCTGAGAGAGGCAGAGGGGAGTGGGACGGGCCGGAGAGGTGCCCACTGGCTGTGATTGATGTACCTCCCCACCCCCTCCTCCCCCCACACGCCCTTACAGATGTGTCGTTAAGCTTGAGTAATCCCACCAAGCCACATGCAGTCACTTTTCAGACCGCCGTTTAACCGTCCCGGGTTGCCGCGGTCACAGGGTTAAGTGGATACCAAGCGTCCAGCCCCGTATCGATAAGTCAGGGGTCCTCCGCCTAACAGACGCTTCATGCACTGAAACTAAAGTGAGTCAATTGAGACCTGTATTGGAGTCATTAAAGACCTGAAGGGAGAGGACACAGGCTACGGGGGGCATATTAGGACAAAAAGAAAATCACCAATATGTTGAAATGTCAGAAGCTGCACAAGCATAAATTAGCGCTCAAATGGGAAACGTTGTCTGGATCAAAAGGTCAATTTTAGCATTTGAGCAATTTCATGTACAATAGATTGAGACCAGGTAATTTATTCTGTTCGCTGGGAGACTCTCTTAGACTTAGACTCGCTATAAACAAACACAGCCTACTGTAGTTAGCTTCATGTGGGGAAATAAACCCTCTTCTCTAGACACTACAATTTGAACAAGCAAGGTTTGAACCACTGTCTTATTAGAGGGTTAACTCACCCATTCCTCCTTAAGATGGTTCACAAACTCACGAGACTGCATCTCAAATGTATTAGTAAATTACAATACATTTATGCCCCTCCAAACGTGCCACAGTTGAATGCCTAACCATCAGTAAAACAGCAGATAACAGAGACTGGCAGCCTGCAGGCCCTCCCACACTGTTTTCTCTGAGTCTTCGATAAAGTGTACATTAAGTGGATTTAGCAGAGCTGCCTCAGGCCTGACCACTGTGTTAACCACTCACACCACTGAAGTACTCCTGCTGCTGCTGAGGGACCACTTCAATCTGACAGGGGGTAGTGAAACTTCAAATGAAACTACTACAAGTGAATGTAACTATTTAGCCAAAGGGTAAATGTGTCCTGAGCACTAAAAGACAGGATTGGGAAGTAAATACATGCACAGAAAAGCAGAAATCTGAATACTAATTTTGAGTAACTGTCGTCTGGTACAGTTACTGGAATTTGATCACGCAATCGTTTCCTTCTATTATTAACAAATATAGCTGTTTAAATTTTACGCCGTGTTTCTACACTCTAATATATTGCAACTCAGTGTAAAGAATTCACTCCCCTTGCTTTTGTGCTTTTCTCCATGGAGAATGTCAGTGCCATACTGTGGAATATTCCAGGCAAAGCATTAACATCTGCATGAAGACAAGACCCTCACAGACCCTCATCAGTTAAAGGTACATAAAGCACTTTTAAGCCAAAAGGAAAATCTGGGCAAATTCAGATAATCTTTTTTTTTTTTTACCTTTTTACCCATAACAGCAAAAGTGGGAGTGTGACTGCATGTGTTGATATCAATCCTTCAATCATCGTCACTATAGTTTACACTTTAATCGAGAGCTTTCTTGAAGTTGGGTGGAGCCAAATTGTTAGGCCTATGTTTAAATAACACGTTATGGTAACAACACTTTTTGCTTATTACCCTAACTCCTAACACTAATCCCTGAATCATTCTTAATAAACTATTTGTTGATTATGAATGTGTTTTAAGGCTAATTAAGCTGTAGTTATTGTAAAGTTGTACTCATATCTTTCTTCCAATTTATCAGTTTTGTGTAAAACCTTTGTAGCAGTTTGTGAGGTGATAAATCCCCAAACTATATTTCATGAATGCCCAGTTAATGCGTGTTTCTCTACTATAGTTTCCTCCTATTTGTTTGGTGATTTGGTTTATCCCAGGTACTATATAAGTTTCCTCATGTTTCATTTTCACAGATCGATCAGTTTGATTGTGTTAGTTGTTATTATAATTTTAATGTTCTATTTGTGTAAACTTATATTCTGTTGACCTCTTTTATCAGCCTTTTTGTTAATGGCCAATAAAGTTTCTTTGGGAATCTTAAGCCGTTGCATCGTTTGCCTTACTTGGTCCATAACAGCGTGGCATGTACATGAGAGAGAGGGAATAGAGGGAAGGTATGGCAAGGCAACATTAGCACAATTCAAATGTACCTATATACATAACATCTAAAATGGATGTAGAACAAAGTTATGAGGCTGCACGATTAATAATTTAGTTTTATTTTACAAATTGCATGACAGAAAAGCATAGAAATTTGGCCACCACATTGTCCCTCTGCTGCTAATTGTAACCTCAGGTCGTACAACTCGGCACAGACCCTCAGGCGTTAACACTGTTGCCAATTAAAAGTTCCAGTTTTTCAGAGCTCATCATAAATTACTGTGTAGTGTGTGAAGGTGCTGAAGTGACAGTGACAGCCTGTACTCAGCAAAATACTGTTCTAATGAAAAAGGCACCTCCTCACCTCCTCTTTGCCAAAACATACAGAATTATACAGAATTATACAGGCAGCCGTCCACCACAAGCATTAGCAAGTAGGTGCCCGGGATTACATTAACATTTAGATTCCTGCAGAGGTGCTACGTTGGAATTACACTGAAGGTAAAAACATGTTTTGAGTAATTATAAGATATTAATGAGATTAAAATTGGCTTTTCTTAATCTAGTACCATTTCAAAAACTGCTATCATAACTATTATCAAAGCTGAGGTGCCTGATTTTTAAACCAAGCGACTGAGAGAAGGAAGTATTTGGTATTTAAATCTGTAACTTGTTCACAAACCCTCGCTGGTGTTCACGATCACATGCATTAATATTTGGACACGTGCGCGGGTTAGGAACTTATCAATCGCCATGGAGACAAGTAGGCGCCAGCTCAGGGCCAGGTTTTGCTTTTTTATTGAATTTAATTTTTTTGTTGTTTTTTTGTTTTGGGTTTTTTTTGCCTGTATTTGAATACATGCAAGATTTAATGCCAGACTGCGGAACATTCCAAGAAAAGCAACAACATGCATGGAGACAAGGAGATCTGCCACCTCTCCACCGCTGCACTTTTAAAAGTAAACAAAATACAATACTATAAAGAAACTTTAAAAAATATATAGTTATAATGTGCATTTCTTATTTTGCCTTTTAATTAATTGAAGTGGTGCTATATGGTATGATATGGTATCTCCAGTGATGGGAAGAATACAGTATTTAGTTTAGAATACTGAATACCCAAATAAAAAAATGTATTTTGAAAAGTATTCCGTGACATGGGCCAATCAAAGTACTGTATTCTGAATACTCTGAATACTTTTACACCGAGTTACATTATAACAAACAGCGTTATTCTTCTTGCACTGTTTGTTATCCATTAATAATGTCTAATTAAAGAAGGAAAAATCACACATGCTTGCACCACAAGAGGGGTGTTTTCTTTTTCTCACTAATACCGAGCTGTGCAAAGCTAAAATTGCACGAGGTACCGCCATGTATTCCTTTGATTTTAGGAAAGTAACTGTATTCTGAATACCACCAAATGAAAGAGTAACTGTACTAGAACACAGTTACCCTAAATTAGTACTCAGAATATGTGTTTTTGGTGCATGTATTCATTTACTTCCCAACCTATAATATGTCAAAGCTGATATTTGCTCATGTGCCCTAACTCTCCTGCCCAGCACCCATCTCTGCACCCGTCTATACCTCTGCACCTGTTTATCTGTGACCAGAGTAAACAGCCTGAGGGGTCTGCAGCATGTGATAGGTCTCAAAGATGGCCGCCTCTCTGGTCCCAGTGCTCAGACCTCTCTCATAAAGGTCCAGAGCCACGTCACTCCTCCTCACACTGACATTTGGATGGTCACAAGCAGCACACAGATTTATACACTGCTCTGTTTGATCTCCTGAGGCTGCAGTTGGAAGTTATCTACTTTAACAAGTTCTTCATCTTAGTTTTCATTCATTTGTCGGTCACACGTGTTGATATGACTGTAGCCACATCTGCTCTGGGGCAGGATGATGTATGTGGAAGCAGTTTTACCCCTTTGACCTCTCCAGCCCCGCACTTGTAAATATTCAACAATATTGGCAAGACGGAGGAAGTGTCTGGTTCATTAACTGACAGTTTGCGATGCTACATGTTTACAGCCTCACAGACCTTGAACATAATGAGGCTGGTTTGTTGTCACTTTGTATTTTATGTTAGCAGAATGTGCGCAGTCTTACAGAACAGATATGGCATAATAAAAGCTAAGTACATATAGTCTGTTCATTTCGCTCATGTTGATGTGGATTTAGTTTGAACTCACAGTCTGTTTTCAAGGCTGGTGTTAGCCTCAGGTTCTGATCTACCATTCATGATATACAGAGAGATAGACATAGAGAGAGGCATGGAGAAACAGGGAGAGAGAGAAAAAGAGAGGCAAAGATACTGAGCCAGAGAGACAAAGAGAGAGTAGACTGAGAGAGAGAGAGTAGATTGAGAGAGAGAGAGTAGACTGAGAGAGAGCGAGAGAGAGGCAATGAAAGAGAAACAAAGAGAGAGAAAAAGAGAGGCAGAGATACTGAGCGAGAGAGACAAAGAGAGAGTAGACCGAGAGAGAGAGCGAGAGACTGTGAGGCAATGAAAGCGAGAGAGAAAGAGAGGCAGAGATACTGAGCGAGAGAGACAAAGAGAGAGTAGACTGAGAGAGAGAGTAGACTGAAAGAGAGCGAGAGACTGTGAGGCAATGAAAGAGAAACAGAGAGAGAAAGAGAGGCAGAGATACTGAGCGACAGAGGCAAAGAGAGAGAGTAGACTGAGAGAGAGAGAGACTGAGAGAGAGACTGAGAGACAACAAAAGAGAAACTGAGAGAGAGAGAGAGAGAGAGACAGAGTGTGAGGCAAAGAGAGATAGAGTGAGAGAGACAACAAGAGAGAAAATGAGAGAGAGAGGGAGAGAGAGAGAGAGAGAGAGAGAGAGAGAGAGAGAGAGAGAGAGAGAGAGAGAGAGAGAGAGGGGGGGGAAGAGAGGGGGGAAGAGAGAGAGAGAGAGAGAGAGAGAGAGAGAGAGAGAGAGACAGACAGGGGGAGGAAAAAGACAGACACTAGCTCTCTGCCAGAGTTATGTCTAAGTTATGGAGTAAGTTTCAGGGCCAGCTCATTCACTTCTGGTTTAAAGTGGTGCTCCCTGTTTTTGACAAGCTTTGACAGATCAGCCTGTTACCATCGACACCAAAGTCAAACCTCCCTCTGCCTCCAACACATATCAAATACATTTACATAATTACCTCCCACTTCATCAGTATAACGAGGACGCACTTTGAATGTAAAATACAGAGATTTCAGCCCAGACTCTACAGAACACGGGTAAGAAGGATAGAAAAAAAGTTTTTGCTTGCACTGGCTTGGTGGATATTCACGAGTTTCAACTCTTATATGCAACATTCAAATATTATTACTTTTAAATTGTTTATCGCTATGGCAACGGTCCGAGTTTTTCATCATTCTAAACCCATGGGTCGAGTGTTACTGTTGTCGTGTCATTAGGCAGTACACCACCTCTAAACATGGTGTAAGAGATTGGTGGTAGTGATGTGAACGAGTCGTCTGTTTTGAATGGATCTCGTTTTTAAAAGAACCGACTCTTTTTCTTTCTAATTTTTATGTATTTTTATCCTGATTATCAACACAAGAATCAACACAGAAGCAGAGGAGGCAGTGTGAGTGACAGCTTTGTGAACAGAAAAACATAATAACAGTTAGTCTTTTATTTATTATTATTGTATTATTGTTTCATCTGAAAGGGTAAACAAACTCCCACTCTCACTTTGAACCATTTTAAACAGATTTTAGTCTTGGATTAGTTTGCTGATAAAATGAGTTCTCACATTGGATTCTGTCATAAAAATAAATGGTAAAAGAGCCAGTTTTTTGAACGACTCTTTAAAATGAACAGATCCAAAAGATTCGTATCCCATAAAAGAGCTGAAAGTCCCATCTCTAATTGGTGGAGAGTTCCATTGGGCCAGCTGTGGCTATGAGTAAGGTGTGGAGTGAGCGAATAAAAATTGCAACGAAAACACTTTTAAAAGCCCAAAACGAAAAATAGGTTAAATACGTTACAGCATTAAGCAGTCCCAGAAGGCTTTTAGAGCTCTTAGCTGCATAAATGTATGAATAATAGTTGCATTTTACGTAAATTGAAAGTAACATACCGCACTACTGCTATATTTGTACTACTACACATTAACAATATTACTTCTAAAAATACCTTTACTCTTGCCACAAAAGAAACAAAGCCCCAGTAAATGTCACACTGATTGATTTCCATTTCATTGTGCTTATGTGAATCAGCACACTGCGTTTTCTTTAGTCTAGAGTCACCATCTTGGAGAAAACTTTGCTCTTTTGGATGGAGCTGTAGAAGTTTGTTAATTTCCGGGACATTAGCGGCTTACTGAGGCGTGGTTAACTTTGAAGAGATAATTGGTCCCTTCTGAGTGATGGAGTCTGCCTTATGTCTTTTTAAAGAGCCGGTCGTGACAGTGTGGAGTCCCAACAGAGAGAGCCACAAATAAACAGCACATTTACTATGGGAGATGGTGTAGACTTAAGCTTTGGTTACACATACACTCAAGACAAGCTATTGACATCTCCAGCAGATCTGTCTCTGCCTGCTCCTCTCCTCCGCACCCTGTTCTTTCATATCAGTTAGTCTCCTTTAACTACGCCACTGGATTTCGAAAACATGTTTTTGATCGGACCACAATTTCACTGCCAACATTAATTGGTTTGTTGTTTTATAGCAAAATTCAATATACATTTTTAAATTAAAGAATAGATTAATTAATTTGATTTCTATTTGATGTCCAGAACAACCTATGGATCAAAGTAATTTCATAATAAATGGCAAAAAATAAAATATATATGTACATTTCAAGTCTATAGGCTAGAGGGCAGTAAAGGAACAAACTGTTTTTTTGTTGAATTTGTTGGGCAGCTTCACGTTATAAGGTTCAGGGGATGAAGTGTTTACCTATAAAATGCCTTGATTAAAGTCTCTGTACTCAGCTTTTACATTGCGAGATAGAACCAAAGCCTTGATGAGGGTGTGACTGTTTTTTAACTCTTTTCTATCTCGACATCCATCAATTTTGTAACCTAAGAGCACAGAGAAATAACAAATCAAAAGACATTTCCCAATATATATAACTTTATTTAAAATATTGTTACAATTTATTACTCTACACAACATTTGAAACCTTTTTTCTTACATTGGTTAGTAAACCTTCATTGTGTTTTAGATATAAAACTCTCATTTTGTGGCCTGCATCAGTTGTTAACATTACCTTTAGTACGTGACTTTGTGAAGTTAGACCAACCAAACCTAATGCATAAAATTGAAAGATCAACAGTGCCGCTAGCATTTTTACACTAGAATTTCCCCAAATGTCATAATTTCTGCTTAAATAAATAAAAGTCTTGGAGAAACAAGAGTGCATTTTTTGTCAGAAAGGATACTCTCTTAACTTTTTTAAACAACTATTTACAGGTTATGCTGCAGACAGACAAACAATGCATTTAATCAATCAAAGTCTAGTTGGAAATAATAGTGTCAAAGCAAAAGACACACAAATGCTAACACTTTAGTTAAACTGCACGTACATCCACCCGTCATGTTAGGTCTGCTGAAGGTCAGAGGTCAGCGATCTGTGTTTTCAAAAGTTACACAAAGTCTCCAGAAAATTCATAGAAAACAGTCACTACACCAACCAGCCATAACATTATGACCACTTGCTAATTAATGCGTATTTACCATCGTTCCTCCATTGGACCAGTTTTTATAGATACGGACCACTGCACAAACACCCAGTTGTCAAGCCATCACAGTTTGTCCACCAAATTCCTTAAATTTGCAAGGTGGAGCAAAAATTTATTTCTCAATATTTCTGGGGAATAATAAATAGTACTTTTACAATCTATGACAAATGTGCCAAAACGTGTCACCCTTAAAAAAGTAACTTTATATTTTCAAAAGAATACAATCAAATATTCTTTTTTTTTTTTTAATCAGATAATTTCACTACTTTTGAATAGTTTTCTCGTTAAAGACAATATACTCCAATTTTGCTTATTGTCAAAACAGCAATTTTGAAATGAATTTTAGACAATTCATACCCACCGTTCTGAATCATACAATTTTCAACCCCCAGTTTTTAATATAAACTTTGAGGTCAAAATGTGGAGATGCACCTAGTATAGACCAAACCCACTAATATCAACAATGAATATTCATGGTTTCAACAATTTTAGGACTTTTAGTTATTGCTTATGGTATGGCAACAGTCCAAATTTTTCACACGGTCATCTTTGCAATTCATTTAATCATTGGTCACATAATGTAATGGCCGTTTAGTGAAATCCTTACACAAGACCAAAATCATAAGTCGGAGCGTATTACTATAGCAACAGCGACACTTTGATGAGGTTCAGCGGAGGTCGTCGTGGTGACAAACATTTTTCAAGAGGCTTACGCAAAATACATTTCGATATTTTGTGATAACCATGATGTACCCATGTACCTTTTTGAATATTTTGCCCACAGAGATACATAATGAAAAACGTCCAGCGGTACAAAACACAGCAGACTAACAGAACATATTAAAATACCAATCACGGGTCGACTATTAAAAGATAAGGACTCGTTCACATTCAGATCAATGTTTTTTGTGTCCACTCCCAAAATACTGATTACTGACTTTATCAAACAACTCAACACACCGTGGCGAGGGCTGCATAGTAGATGAACCATTTATTTCCATTTGAAAATATTTAAATAATTTTCTTATTTGGGCTCGCAATTAAATACAGTGTGATGCAATACCAAGACTTCGTGCCAACAACTTTCAAGTGGTAAAGCTATATAAACAATATTACAATATATTAATTTGTTTCTACTTTGATTCAACTCCCTATGTCAGTTTTCAAAGTAGCATCTCAAAATATCGACCACCATTTTTCATTAGATACCAAACATGATTTTTGCATGTTTTTAAATACTGTGCAGCCCCATTACAAACCAAAAACAAAAAATTAAACCGCAAGATTTTTTTTTTCACAAAGCATTTTCATATCAGCGTCACAAGCCACACAGAGAAGACGAACATTAAAAACAGTGCCTCGAGTACAGAGCGAGAGGGGAGCTGGTTTGACGTCATAACATTGGCCCATAGTAAGAGATGGAAGCGACAAGTCTATGGTAAAAATTGCTGTTAAAATTAAAATACTGGAAACTATCGTGTAGTTTATGGTTGACATTTTAATGCCGTAGAGGATTTTTGACATGAAAAAAGTGATACTCAGTTTAACCAATGTCTTCTCCTTCCACACAAATTATAAAAACTAAAATATAAAACAATATTTAATAATTGTGGCTTCAAAACGATCATTTAATTTCAACTTTCATTAAAAAATATTCTGTAGACCTAATCACTAACAAATATCTGGTTTAGTATTTGGGAAATTGTTCGAAAAGCAGGTGTGGAATTGATTATATTTTAAACAGAATATATTGGTGTTAAAAAACATTACTTGCAGTTTTCCTCAGTGCTACTGTCTGTTCACCAGCAACAAAAAAATCTTAAGTTTTTGTCTTTCCTTTTGAAAAATAGTGCTTCACCTGCACCTACCCTCCATTTGGGATTTTTGACATCATGACATTGTAGAAAAAGAAAAAGAAAAAAAAAAAAGACAGTGATGCTGCCGTTGTCGGGTTCGCTGCTGCCACGGCAACAACCACTATTGCCACGACGATAGAACCTGGAGACAGTTGGCAATAGTTATAGATGGAAAGTCTTAGGCCAGACTGCACCTCCATCACCCTTTCTTTTACAATGGAATAAATGCATCATGGCTGAGTAAGTCCAATTGAGATGTCATCTTGCACGAAGGCGAACATTACTTTGCCTGTCACACTGACCACGCAGCCTCAAGAAAAGCATTTTCAGCTCAAATTCCTGCTATATGCCTCAACTTTTGACAACAGCAGCTAAGTACCCCTCTTTAGAGCCAAGAAAACGGCTAAAAACATCAGTTATCAAACAAAGATCTGGTATGTGGGCTGAGCTATAATAAAATACATGTCAAAATAAATCTGGGGAGAATAATGAGGAGGTAATGTCAAAAATACCCTCCAAAACACTTAAGTTTCCAACATTCTGTTTAGAGCCAACTAACTGACTAAAGACATCATTGCCGGTTATGACAGCTGGGATACGCTATGAGAAGCATGTGAATTTGAATGACACGGACAATAGGGGGCGCCTCTCATTTGTCTCAATCTGCATGCCGTCTTCACACTTGGTAATCCCATCTTCCTTTGCGGGCTCACATTTCAACGCAGACCCAGTCCAATCAGAGCCTACAATCTTATCAACACAAAAACACACACACTATCCCCCAACACATACTAACAGCTCAGCAAGCAAATCATGCATTAAAACTACTATTGAAGCAAAACTGGAGTGGACATAAGAATAAAGTTGAACCGTGCGTGCTGTCGTATATCTCTTTCTGTGCAGTTTTTGGTTGTCGGTTGCCAGGAAGAAGCCGAAGTAGTCAGTAATAATTATAGCCCTTAGCGGCATAAACAAACCTATTGCATCAGTGAGGATTGAATGCATTAATATTCCGATCAGCGATTACAGTCTCCAAAAAATAACAGTGCGTTCTACACACCAAAGACATAAGATAAATAGATTATAGCATCATCTTTATGTAACAAATATGAAATGCTCCTCAAATTAAAGGAAAAAATACCAGTGTTAAAACTGACTAGACATACATAGATAACTACATAATACTGAACTGGGAAGTAGACGGTTGCCTGCATAACTCTGTATGCTAGTGGCACCATCTCTTTGCTTGGTCGCGCACACCTATACTCCTGGTGTCATTAAAGTACAGGAGGCTGACTTACTGCACCTTAGGGATCCCCTTTTAAATAAGGACTTAACGGTTCAAACCATCCCCCTACGGCGTCCTTATGCTGTGCTGCCCTCTGCTGCCTGCTTGGAGAAACACGGCTTAGTTCAAATCGTCAGTCAGCCTCCTTGTATGTAATCTGGGACGCTTCAGTTTTCAACAAGCTTGAGGGTCATAGACAATTAGCAGAAAAAAACACTTAAAGGAGAACTATACTGACAACATGGCTGACTGAATGTGACATACTGTAGCAAAACAAAATACAGTGAAAATAAGATTAGTAATAGCAGTTTTGAATGTTTAGTCTTCTATCCTGCTATTTTCAAAACACACCCAAATATATCTTTTTTTAATCTGATGCCACGTAGAAAACATTTTGTCAATGTCCAGCATCAGCGTCGTCTGATCTCGGTCTAAAAAGACTTCTTTCTTCTAGTCTATCGGACAGGCGTTCAAAAATGTGCTGTACCGATCCCGTCCAAGATGTCAGCCGCCTACATTTGCCTTTGAAGTCCTCTATTTGAGCTGGGGGGCATCCTGCTACTGCCCCATCCACTCTACAGGGGTGCTGAGGAAAACAAGAGACACTTATGGAGATCTAGTGACAGATCTAGTGAATGATATGAAGGTTGGCTCAGTCCATGTCCCTTCACTTCTGCTTGTCCGGGCTGCTTTCGAGAATCCTAGGAATTTTTAGTTTGTATTTATTCATTTTTTTATTTCCCGAATCGGTCACTTTTGTTTGTTTTGCCTTGGCATGGGACCAGCGCAGTCTCGTCTCCATGCTGTGTCTGTAGATGGCGCTCTCGCTTGGGTGGAGGTGACGATGCTAGTGGACCAGTTTCTAGTTGTAGAAGAAGATGGGGGCGGATGGAAGGTTTTAGGACGTTGCAATTTCACCCCCTAGGTGGCGCCATCCCTTCTGCTGTGTCTCCAATGGTGGAAGATACTCTGCAAACACACAGAAGTCATCCATCACTGACCGACTTTATTGGCTCTTGTGTCACTGAGAGAATGGCAATTAAAAACACAGACACAACACAGACACAACACAGACACAACACAGACATCGGTTTCTAATGGCAACAATCGCTATGGCAATATCCAAAATGTTTTAATACACTGAAAGTTGAAATTAAATTTAGATGCAAAGTAAAATTACTTTTCAGTTTCTTATAGGATTGTCACACAATTATATTTATTTATTTGAAAAGAGACATTGCACATTAGTGAACATTAAAATACGTAAACGTGCCCGAGTTTGCTGATTTGAGCTCATTTTCGTCTACTGTTCCTTTGATACCCAGATACTAATCAGTACTGAAATTAGTATCAAAATTAGATGCTCACTTGTAGAACAAAATGGTACATCTTAGTCTAGATCTAGAATAGATTAGTATAAACATTTAAGACACTATTATTATTTCGCCATTACGGTATTAAGGTCATCTTGTTGGTATCAAGCCTTTTCCTTAGTATCGAAGTTGAGTTAAAAGTTACACTTCCATCAATAAATCAAAAGTCAGTGAATGAAGTGGTAAAAGAGAGAAAGGTTTCCAAAGGTTTCAAGAAATGTCAAAGCATTGCCATAGCACTAAATAATCTATTCCATCTTCTCTGTATCATCTTGTAGTGAAAAGGCCTCAAAATGGTGTCCGTTAAAAGAAAAAAGTAATATGACTAAAACACACAATTATTAAGTTTGACTATTGTGACAAATGAGATTGTGGAGCTCTGTTACACATGCCAGTATTATGCAATGAGACTCTTTACCATTGTTGCTGCAGTTCTTGTTGTCTTTGTCCGAAGCCTCCTCCTCGACCTGGAGCCAAGCAGAAGGTTAAATAAACAGTTACAGATATTCAGATCTTTGGGAACGGAGTTAAAAACAGGTTATTATTAAACTTGGCTCAGAGTCAGGCACTTCAGATACAAAGAGGAAAGGAGTGGCCCGTACCTGCTTCCTCCACTTGAGCTCACAAAAGACCCGCTCGAAGCATTCATGCATGTAGTTGAACTGGGACAGGAGGAAAAACAGCTCTGTTAGTCTGGCAATATAACACGATCACTGCTGCTGGAACAAGATACGTTTGATAAATATTACTGTGTCTTTTTTCACTGGAATTTGGCCTGTTTTACAAAAAAAGACAATTACACTTCGAAAGGCAATGGTCCTATCCCATAATGGCAAAATATGTACCAATTTTTGTAGTACACTGGTAGGCTAAGTACTCAATGTATCGATGTATCCCCATTACAAAGCACAAATCTGTGACTATTAGAGCTGCAACTATTATTTCAGTAGATGATACCATTAGTCGATCTGTCAAACAATTTCTTATCTGCCTTGGATTTTTTAAATATACGATTTAACCTGTTTAAGCCAAAATAGGACAAATTGTTCCCAATTATTTTGATTAGCTAAAAGTGACTGTAATAACAAACTCGCTGTAACTGATAATCTTTTACTTGGAAAACACTTGGAAAGGCCTATACTAAATATGTGTGTCACTACTGCTATCTTTTCATTTGGCTTTTACAACAAAAGACCTTTACATTTTGATTTTCTTTGCATTCATAGTAATTAGGACCTAAACCTGCTTGGAAGACCTGGATATATTGAATACTGGTACAAGGTGTGGATACTTACATATGGAGTGAATATTTTGACCCATCTTGGTTTCTTCTCCCCTCTTGCATACTCGAAACAAAACGCCATGCCCTCCTCGTCTGTGTCCCAGCGCTGCATCTCGCTCCACTCAAAAGCTATCACCTGGTTCTGAACAGGACAGGCAGAGCGTTAAACAACTCATTTACAGGGCTGTCACGAGAATTATCGACTAATTCCATAAATAGTTTTTTGGCTCAAGTCAGATTTTTTTTTTTTCCTCATCTTTTTAATACTTTAGTGTTGTGGTGTCATTGTGATAAAGTGGTAGGACATCGCAATTAGTCAGATTCTAATCAAATGAAGCTACAATCGTTTCAAGTCATCAAATCATCTGCTTGGAGCTTTTTAATCAAGAGGTCCACAGCCAATCCTCAGTAAAAGCATGTGGTTTACAGCTGAGTTCAGACTAAACAAGCCATCGTGTTTATTCATAAACTGTGTAATAAAAGTAGGAAAGTAATATGTTTTGTTTTAAATAATAAACAATCTTCATCAATACATAGAAAAGAGGATTATTTTCTTGCCATATCACCCAGGTCTTGTTTACCGTTATATTTTCTGCAGCCACATATCGCAATTCAAAATGTGTTATTTCTGACAACCTAGAGGTATTCATGGTTTCAGCCTCCTGTTATATGCAGCATTTTGAGGACTTTTCCCCATTCAAAAGATATAATATTTTGTTATAGTTTATCGCTATAGCAATGATTTTAATTTCTCATCACTCCGGACCCCATGACTAGAATAAGCGGTTGAAGTGTCACCTCGAGCGTGCCGTCCTCGGTGCATGCGTGCAGTTTGAAGTGGTTGATGCTGATGGCTGTGATCACGTGACCTTTTCTCCGAGAGTCACAGGAGCAGTGCGGGAAAACCACCTCATTGTAGCCCTCGCACGACCGCAACAGACTCAAGTACTGAGGGGGAGAGAGAAAGTCATGTACTGAATAGATGTAGTGTGTACGCATGGGCACTAGAAATCTGTTATTTGTAAATCATATAGTAAAATCCAGTTTAGACAAATATATACATCTATGCTACAGTTAAAAATGAGGCTTTGCTGTTAGAAGAATGTCTATTTGAACTTTTTATTAATACTTCTTATTGCCGGCCTCGTGGCATAATTGCCTGGGCCATTTTTTCAGTTTTCAGTCCCTTACTACTCTCCAGACTCTGCTGCATCTGTGGGTGTCATTGGCTCCATTCTCAGTCAATAAGAAAGATTTTTACAGCCCAGAAAACACAGACTGACCCAGTCATATAACTTACATGCCGTTTATTTTTGTATTTTCCCAAAAACCTTGAATATTTTTAAGGCAATTATGCTGTGAGGCTAATGTTATATTTCTTATGATTCTGTACTTGTGTAAATGTTTTAACTATGAATCTACCTGCTGCAAGGCTAGATATTTTTGAGATATCTTTAAAACTTAAAGTGCAATATAAATAAAATGTATTATTATTATTAAGAATGGATGGGATGGAGATAAATTATGGGTGTTTCTACACTTTAGTGACACACGAGATACAGAAAAGTGAAGAGGAGCCTCAATCTGTACAATAAACAAATAAGTGTTACATTACAAATATTACATTACAAATATGATCTGCTGATGAATATTTTTCAATGGTTTCTTTTGTAAATTGTATGCAGAGGTTTTATCTCAGATGCCCTTCCTTGTGCACACCCACTCAAACAATAACTATCCAGTAACAGCACAGCAACAGTGTTAATATGACACAAATAATAGCACCCTTAAGAACAATCAGGTTTAAACTGTAATGGTTAATTGTAAATATGCAAACTCAGCAACTACTACTTAACTGTAGAGATAAACATTTATAGAGGCATTTCTTCTAGTCAGTTAGGGCGGGGTGCACTGGTGTAGTCATTCTTAAGTAGTGTTTACAAAGCAATAAACTATAATCACTCTAAATAACTTGCTCTTTTATCAGCTCCTACTGATTTCTAGAAGCATTTCTCACTTCTCAAACAAAGGCTTTATTATAAGAAGCCCGATTCTCCTGTAGATTTTGGGAGATGGCTCGGCTTAGCGTTAGCATAAAGTATATTCAGAACCAGTCTCCCGGCCCGGACAAAGAGGAGCTTGTGGGACTGACCGTGGCCATCTTGCGCTGCTCTGCCAGTTTCTGCAGCTGGTAGGATTTGTCCTCTGTTTTTATGAATCCCTTCTTCACATCGTCCAGTGCCTGCAGACGCACACAGGAAGAGAGCAAAACACCATTTATCAAGTCCCCAAATGTAAACAAAAGAACAAAATGACATATAAAAAAAGAAAATATATGGCATGGGTTACAATGACTAACTAAGGATATGAATCTGGATTTGAGTAGTTTTGACGCGGTTATATTTAACATCTTATAAGACCTAGAAAAATGTACTTATTTCAAAACATTCGCGAAAGGTACTGAGATTGTTTAGTATTAAAGGTGCTAGGTATACCACGTAACGTTCTGGGGGGAGGGCCCATCATCAGCTTGTCTCCATCTTGAGTTTATTTCTTTGCCTTGAATGTTCCACAGTATGGCATTAAACAAGACTGTGGCGGCACCAGGCAAAGTGACAGGTCAGATACACACACACAGTAAGGTTTTTAATGTATTTTTTCAGCATTTCATTAAAACACCCACAATAAAATAAATGCAAGATACTTTTAAGGCCATAGTGTGGAACTTTCCTGGCAAAGAAATAACATCTCTATAGAAACAAGCACTCCCCAGAAAAGTTACATAATTAAAGTTAATTTTTACACCGTTGGCAAGTAAATGAGCAAGACAACGAGAACCTATTAAAAATGTAAGAGCAATATAGTCAATAGTTAAATAAACTACTCAAATTAAGATTAACTTTCTGAATTCAAGCCATGTGAACCAATCTTTTCTTTCTTGCAGTTTCTTACAATGGATATGTTTCAGTGTTTTCTGAATAGGTTTGTTGAGTCAGGAGGCTGATGGTACGCAGTGATATGTGCCATGCTGTTGCTTAAATAGAAAACTATGCAAGTTCAAATGCCTCGAATGCTTCAGGTAACTACAGTTCATTTGTCAAGACTATGGCCTAAAGCAATAGCTATTTCTGTATTTTAATTAAATATATGTCGTTTACAATTTGGCATGGATGGATAGTGTGTTTAGGAGAATAAATGCTAGCTAGCATGAGAGAACTACATAATTCTGAGTAAAAACATTCAAAGTGTCAAAACATGGCAAACAGTTACACAAACAGCAAAGAAGCACTGTCGTAATATGAAGCCGGAATAGCATTTAAGTACATAACATGGTAAATCACATGTGGCCATAAAGGATTAGATACTTCAAATGTTATTGTAAAGTGGGCTGAATTAACACTCAGACAGGCTGCAAAATGACTTGAAATTGAAATTCCTCTTATGTGTTAGCAAAGAGCAAAAGTAAACAGCTGTTCAATCTGCATACAAAATAAACATGTTTGATGGGAAGAAAACCATGTGCCAAACGTATAACTTTTTTTGAACTACATTTTACTGAAGAATTAAAAGTGCACTATGTAACTTCTCTGGATGGGGTCCACCACCTGCTTTTCTTCACAGAGATGTTATTGCTTTGCCTGAAATATTCCACAGCATGGCATTAATCCATCTTCCATTTATTCAGTTACAGGTGTTTTTATTGCTAAACATTAAAACTCATGCATTTTTACTGTGAACGCGGTCGCCTCTCCACATGTCTGACCTTTGGCCTGGTGGTCTTGGGACACCGTAGATATAGATACGTTTAATGCCATATTGTCGAACATTCCAGACCAACAATAACATCTCCATGGAGACAAGCAAGTGGCGGCTCCATCAGAAAAGTTACAAAGTGCACATTTAACTGTTGTTCCCTTGTTCCCACAGGCCTGTGCACAGACAGAGGGAAGCGATTACCTGGTGGAAGCAGTAGTGCAGTGCCAGAGGGTTGTCCCGCAGCAGCTCCTCCTCCTGGAAACTAAACAACCATTTACGCAACGCCAGGCAGGTCCCCGGGACCGCCGACGTGTAGTTCTGAACATACAGCTTGTGAGGGAACTCGTTAGGGGCCAACTTACGAACTGGAACAAAAGTCAAAACAAAGACACAAATGAATTCTGGGAAAAATTTACTATGAATTAAAATTAGCCAGTCTTATTTACAAATGAGTTTAATTGTATTCAGTGTTTTTAAAATGAGTAGTTAAGTTTTTATTTTCCATCATGGATATTGTAAACAAATGTTTCAAAGATCGTGACAAGAGACCTTTTACGGGATGAATGCGAGATTACATTGATATTTTGACTTTTTTTTTGGACAAGGAGACAAAATGTATTTAATGTATTGTTTTACCAATTGTTTTTTCCCCATTATTTTGGAAAGATATTTACTTATGTTTTACGCATTATATTTCCTGATTCTGGTCTTTAGCTTTTGATAAAGTCACAAGTGGGAGATTTTAGGTTAGGACCATTTCTGTGTCACTTTGTGTGTTTTCATTTTTGTGTGGAGCCAGGTTTAAACAAATACAGGCTTAACTTAATACTTAATTATCCATCACTGTTTTTTAACCATACCCTTAAGCCATTTACCCAAAAATCCAAGTAAGAAGTATCCAATTAGATTTAACTAGACAATAGTAGTCACTATCCTGGGGCTATTCAATTAAAATATCCCAAACAGTTCTTACCAAAAGAGTGGTTGATGACTTCGAAAAGGGCAAAGTAGCTTGCCATAATACTGTCCATGCCGACCTTTAACACTAATGCCTACAGCAAATGCAAAACAGGGAGTTGGAGATATTATAAGGTTGTAAAAACATAAAGTGTCTAAACAGTAAAGAAAAGGCTCGTTAAGTTTGGTCATGTGAGCTCACCTGGTACACCTGGTCTGTTGTGCTGTTCTTTCGGACTCGCACTGAAATGGTCGTCTTGTCGGGAAGTGCTATCCGCAGCTCTACATCTGTCACGCCGTTGTAGTTCTGCAAAAAATTTAAAAAATAAGAACTATTTACATCATTCTAGAAATATGTTGATTCAAAATTAATAATACAACATTATTAGATCTCTACAATCACTTATCTAAAATGCAACCACACACAATTGCCTGTTTTTGTCTTGTCTATGGGCTGTGATACTCTCGGTCAGAGCTTTCTTCAAAAGGATATTCTTGGTTAAAAAATATAGTTATGAAATAAAAATAATTATCATAAAAAGGGTAGAATTATTTCCAATCATTCAGTATACCAATAGGTTGAAGTCATTATAGCCATATGCACAACAAATCAAAAATATTATCCATTTAAAAATATACACAGTTTCCAGACAGTTGCACTAGATCAGACTAGACTTACAAAGCAACACAAACTCAAGAGTGCATCTACTATTTATTTCTTCAATGCACTGCTTCCACTTGAGTAACTTTCACCTTTTCAGGACTATCAATCAAAACTAGAAGGGCATTTGAGGAGCACTACACCACTACACTTATTGACATTTCTGTGGCCAAACGATGACAAACCTCGTCCGATTCAGACAGGAACTCTTGCATGATGTCACTCTCCCCAATTACCCGCACAGAGCACACTGGACACAGAGAGATGAAGGTCAGAGTAAACCACATTAGAGAAGGACAGGTAAATGCCATATATTAACTACATTCTGTCCATAACAAGGAGAGACGTCCCATATAGCAGCTCAATGATTGCGCCTAATTTAGATATACAAGCTACAAGCAAGCAACACTAAATCAATTATACTTGTTCTTAGAAATGCAGTCTTGTTTGTAAACACTGGTTTCTAAGAATATATTCAGTGCTGGACAACACATTATGCTGCTCTAATGTCTTTAAATCTATTCGGCAAGGTTTTTAGATTTAAAAAATGCAAGAGAAACTCAACTGTTACACTACAGTGAAATAAATTAAACTGAAATAGAAATGTATAAACTTGCCATGGTTTTGACACCATACTGACAACTTGGTGGATATCCAAGTAATTTCATAGTCTGTAATCATTTTGAACCATTGCACCTTTTTCAAATCCCTAGACTAGAGGTGGGAGATAAATCACTAAAACATTATTAAAAATAATACACATAAATTGCCATGCATTAGAGTTATTCATTTTCATCAATATTACCACTACTAATCCAAACAATATCCATATATGGCCCACCTCTCTCCAGGTACTCCTCCAGGCCTCTGCGTCGGGCGTCCAGCTGTTGTTCGGACAGGGAGAAGGGCCATTTTCCAGGGAGTTTGGGGAAGTTGAAGTTGGAGAATTCTCTCTTGAGGTTTTGGTGCAGGATGGCAAACTCGCGGTAGCGCTTTGAGCACAACTGTCTGCCCGACATGTAGACGTTATACACCTGAAACCATCAGATCACAGGAAATTACACTGAAGCTATGAAGGACAAACTATCAGATCAAATATATCCAACACACACTATGGCCACATCACAGGGTACAGAACTGCCATTTTAAAACCATTCATTTGTAACAAGGAAACTTTGTGTTTTCTTCTAAGACAAATATTGTAAAAAGCTAAATGGACACTTTACTAGAGCTGATGCCATAGCAATTAACAACTCAAAACAAAATGGTGACCATAAAAGGAAACTTAAAAGTATGAATATGACAAAATCATTAAAATTATACCCTGAAAGGTCGACTCACCACAAACCTCTCGGCGTGCTGCTCCACATGTTTATACGTGGGGATGGAGATGGGCACGGCCTGTTTGTCACTGTAGTCATAATTAGGCTGGATGTCCTCGCCCCCCTCCAGCCCCTCGGCCTCCTGTGGGGGGACGGAGAGCACCACCAGAACCAACTCCTTCTCCCCCGCTCGGATCAGGTCCACCACCTGCTTATGTGTGGCTCCCTCCACACTCACACCATTTCTGTGGGACAAGAGGAAATGAAAGATTAGGTCACTGAAGATGATTGATGGACATGAGATCGAGCCAAGCCAAGGTTTTTATATAACATATTTAAAACAACAAAGGTTGTGCTTTACAAATCACAAAAACACAATAGATAGATCAGTGGTTTGCAACTCAGACCAGAAGCACCTTGTAAAATATTTTGTTTTCCAATAATATATTAGGTCTGGATGAAGTATTTGAAATTGAAGAAATACAAGCCAAAACAACTGATCAACCCAATGAGGAAGAAAACTGTCCTAAACCAAGACGAAAGAAGAAAACTAGTAAATTAAATAAAAATCGGATTTGCGTATACAATTAATCAGTCAATTCCAGGACTAAACTACAACTTATTTAGGTTTACACACTAACGAATAGCTAAACAGGACTCTGCTGTCTATAAAAGACACTAAAAACTGGATCACCTTAAAAATGAACTCTAGTGTATAGCACCATTTACTTTGTGTTAGGGTGCACCAATCCAGCTTTTTCTGTTCCGATACCGATGTCAGTACTTTGCTGATACTCGATATCAACAGATACTAGGACAGAGACTGGAAATAGAATTTATTTCTTTCAAACACAAACAGGTTATGGTAAAAAAAAAAAAATTATCCAAATGAGTTTTGTAACTGTTATTTATCATTTAAAGTAACTACAAAACAGCGTTGTAAAAATACAAGTTTAATATTATGAGATGTTTTGGACCAATATTGGCCAGTAAATTATCTTATTACACCAGTTTATAGACCAAAATTGGAGATTGGCTAAACCGATATCATGGAAGCAGATATCCAATCCACCAAATATTTCCAAATATATCTGCGCCGATATCAGATATCAGTATCGGTGTGTCCCTACTTTGTGCATCAATGGCCACTGTACCAATACAGAAATAACATTATGTCCACAAATTTAATGAGGTCAATTAGTTTGCATAATTTAAGAGTCTAGGGCAGGAGGCAAAGCAGAGGTCAGGTTCTATGGGAGTGATGAGAATACACAAGATTAGAAAGGGACAGGTTAATAGATGTTCTGAGAGAAAGTCAGAGAGCCGTGATCAAGTGTGGAGAAGAAATGAACAGATATATCAAAACTCCTGAACAAGGAATAACACTGAAAGACAAAAGGCCCAGCTGAAGACTTACACAGACAACGCATGAAAATTGGGACTAATCTGGGACTAAACCTGAACTAGTGAATGACTGTTTTTTTCTCAAATTGATCAATCATGATGATTTTATTTTGTCTTTGCTTAAAAAAAGAATTACAAATTGCTTTAAATATTAATTTCCTTTACAGAAACAATGCATATTTTTAATTTAACACCAAAAAAGGCAAACATCTTCCTCCAAAGTCTGAACTCTGCTGTAAACCATATACTTTTACAGACAGAGGACTGGCTGTAAACCTCTCGATTAAAAAACCCAAGCTGATCATTGACGTTTAGAAATGAATGACTGAATCTCGATCTCGATTAAAACTCAACTAATTGCACAGCTTTAAAACAAACTCTAGGAACTGAAACTGTAGGATCAAACCAGGACCAGTGAATCCATCCTAAAGACCCACTTAGTGAAAGAGGATGATGCAGAAGATATGGTTAGATTTGGACAGGTGACCCGCTCAAAGAAAAGTAAACTTGTATTTCTTCTTTACACTTTGATTATTGATGATGAGAATTAAAGGAGAGCTAAGCCAGAGCTGCTCCTTTAATGTGTCCAGGCCTTTGATGCTTCTGTCTCCACTTGGATGAGGCCAGATGGCTCCAGCATCAGGTGTCACTGTTAATCTCCTGTGAGAGACAGCGGGACGGCAGCAGGAGAGGACCGCACACGCCACTGCCTTTGTGTTATAGTTACAAAACCTCAAGTTTAGTTTCTCAAGGTGGGGTACACGGACCCCTGGTGTTATACAGGATTCTTCATATGGTAGTCAGGAGGGTTGGTGTTTTTATTCCTCTTTTAATCCTATTTAAATTGCCAATTTATTTTAAAGCACACTATGTAACTTTCTCAAGGTGGCATTTCACCTGCATGATTCCATAGAAATAGAACGTTAAAAGCATACGAAACATTCAAAAGTTCTCCAAGGAGATAGACAAGTTTTATGTTGGATATTATAGCAAAAGGAACACAATTTCCATGGCAACAAACAGGTGGAGGACCTCTTCCAGGCCAAATACGAGTCAGGTTTGTGGCGATGCAAGCCCACTCACAGTAAGGACACATGCGTTTCTAAGTTTTTCAGTGTAATAAATACGTACACGATGGGCTTACGTTTTTTACTAGAGATCGACAGATATGGGTATTTTATTAGTCGATGCCAATACAGATACTTTAGGGTGTTCAAATAAAGCTTTATTCATATTATTTATGCACCGGGTTGGTCCAAATAAAATATTGGCCTCTGCTGGAGATTTAAGCCCTATCTTTAGTTTTTACCAAAGGCTATGCTGGTACCTGCTCCTGGGTTGAGTCCTGGTTGTAGAGCAGTGCAATGAATTGAATTTTAATTGATATCGAGACTGAATCATTTCTAATCATCAATGATCAGCTTGCTCCTGTGGTAAAGTAAAAATTAGTTAAGACCATTTCATTTTTTTGTGTTAAATGGCAGTGATTCATTTCAAGGTCTGTCTAGTAAAACAAAATGACAAAATCTATATTGATCAATACAAGTGTGAAATCATTTTTGTCATGTCGCTCTGCCTGGTTGAGTCCTGGATGAGTGAACAAGACCTTGTCCTCAATTATTATGTGTCAACCACAAATACAAACCAGTGATGCAAAAATGTGTTGAATACTAGTCAGCACAACAGGCAGTTAATGGACCATCAAACTCCATTCAAAATGAAGTGCTCTCTTTTAGTTCCCTTTTAGTTATGTTACATTTGTACTTAGCATTCACTATCTATGCAAATAGTGTTTTTTTTCTGAGAACTCTGTGACCTACTATGAACTTTGAAAAATAGGGACTTCACAACCTCTATTTAACATAGTAAACATAGCCTTTGGGCAAATGGGCATCACTTACTGCTGATTTCTATACTTAATATAATTATTTTTCTATAGATGTCAAAATATACAGTTCTTCAAACTTCCACATTTAAACATTTGATTTTACATTTTGTCCTCCATATTCTTATCCTTAGTTAATGATCTTTTCTTAAATAGCAGAGCGGGTTGCAATGTCACATGATTACAACCTTTTCTGTCATATGACCAAAGTACAAGATTAGCAGTGGAGCTGAAAATGCAGGTTGAGTGGAACTTTTTGATGCTTCAGCAAGTGGCAATAAGACTGTTCCCTCTTCTAGGTTTCTATTCTGCAATATACCATATCATTTGGCCTGTGTGAATTAAACCTCTTTAGTAATACTGGAAATATACAGTAATAGTGCGTAAAACAGTTGTATTAGAGACACCTGCATGACTACAGCAAAAACACAGCCCCATTTTTGTGTCAATTCAGCACCTGCCTGCTCACGTAGCGATATATTTATAAAATCTATGTACGAATGGTCCCTTTGGTCCTTGTGTCTTTATGGTGACTGAACAAAATCACAGGTGCGTGGTGTACCGTATAAAAAAGGATCAGTACAACACGAGCCAACTTCTACAGCCCCATGCAAACATCATGCAAACACACACAGGGCAGTGTGGTAAAGTGGGACACATGATGAGGATGCTGAAGATGACAGCTCTGACTGCAGCCAACACAGAAACCACAGACCTGAAGATACAGCGGTGTAAACAAGGATGTGGTGATGTTTTAGCCATCCGTCACTGCGCAAACTGTTCTCTGGAGATGTGCTTCACCTGAGCAGCTAAAGGCTAACGGCAGAGCTAATCAACATGCACAGCCTGTTATCCAACTTATGTAAGGCGGATAGCTTTCCCTTTCCCTAATTAGCATTAGCCTGGTGTAGCCTTTACTTTAGGTACAGTCATCCTTTACGCCACATAAATAAATCAAAACCACGTTGTTCCTCAAATGCCATGACCCCGTGTGCCGTTTATACTGCATTCAGTGAACAGGACAGTACATGCTTGAAATTCACCAAGTGTAGCGTTGAAGAGAAGCTAGCAGCTCTTGCTAATGTCCAGGCTAATGTGAGTGTAGAAGCCTACTTACACCTCCAAGATCCGGTCTCCTTTCGCTATCCCGGCTCGGTCCGCCGCTCCTCCGGGCAGCACTGCGCTCACATGCTGCAGAGGTGCATACAACTCTCCGTTAATGCTCCGGAGCTGGCCGCCTTCGCTAACCTGGCCGCGCACATTGAACCCATAACCGGACTCGGACTTGACGATCCTCACCACCCGAGGACCAGAGGTTACCGTAGTCGCCGAGGAGCCGACCGCCGGGCCGTTTCGGGGTGCTGAGGGAAAAGCTGGCCGAGTTTCATCGCCTTCATCCGCCATCTTATCCACGAGCCCTACCCCCCTCCGGTCGGTCGGTCGGTCGGTGTCTTCTAGTAAATTCAAAACAACACTCGCTGTGTCCCTGCGCCGCACGCACAGACGCACAGACCGCTGTTGTTGACGGTCCGCCCTTCTGTGCGTCACGGGACACGGCCCGGTCACGTGGGCTCCGGGGCGGTCCCGGAGGACGCAGGCTGGCCCCGGCCCATGGCCCCAGCCCACGGCCCCGGCGGGCTCCTGTGAATTTAGGATGAACCTGCTCTGACGTGAGAGAGAGTGTTATCAGGCTGCTAGTCTATTGTTATCTAATACAAGCAGTGCATGACTTCTGCTGTTCATTGTAGTGTGTAGATTGTGCAGTTTGCGGTAAGAAAAAATGTTTCTTCATATCATCTTATCTAGCATTTTTTTTAACCTTTATATTTAAATAGACTGCCTGTGTGAAGTCGCAGCTATTCTTAAGCATAATGGTCACCCCCAAGAGCTCACCCAAGCTGAGACAAGTTATGTTTTCTAATTACAATTACTAGACAGGTCCTACCTGCTGTTATAAATTGGCATTTAAATTAATTAAGGTAAATTAATTTCTGCTCTTGTTTTGTTGGTGTCTATTTATAATCCTATGAGCCACTACTTCATATTTGACACACCTCTGTTCCCTGGAGACACATTAATTTCATTGGCCACATGACTGTAATTGTTTTAATTTCTGTCACTGTGTCAGCCTCACATGCTTTTTACTCACCCCACGCCCCAATTTCCTCCCATTTTTCTAACTGCTGCCTTATGACTGCACATACCAACCACTAATACGATTGTGATTTGAGTGACATTATCTTTTGTCCTTCTTCAAGATAGAAAACGTAAGGTGCATTAGAGACACTATTTGTCTTTTAACATAAAGATGCCACACTCCAGAAATCTCTAAAATCAGTGCTCATTGGAATGAAAGCCTGCAAGTTGTCAGCACACCAGCCAGGTAAGTCATCACCTCTTGTTACATAATGACCCAGTGACAGGCACACGCACTTACTGTTTAAAATCATAACATTTTAGAGCTATAAGATCAGTTAGCTTGTCAGTTAGGATGTAGAGAGACTATTTACACCTGTAAGCTGTAAGCAAACATTTAAAATTACAATGTAGGCCTACTTTTAGTGAAATAAGATACTACAAAAGTAATAGCTTATGCCGCAATGTCTGTCAAATCAGGTGCAGTTAGCATTTAACAGATGCTTGTAAATTTAGGGCTGTGCTGTGGAAGAAGATAAGTTATGTTTGCGTGACTTTGTATTTTTAGCCTTTATCTATTTTACTGGAAGTCCTTTAAGATAAAATCTGTAGACCTGGCCAGTGATAACAGTGACTTAAAAAAGACAGACAAATGTATAGAAGTGCCAGTTGACCTTATTTATAAAAAAATGGGTTAAGCTTGCAAACTAACCAGTGGCGGGCCGTCAGGGCCAGCAAGGCCTTCTCTGCTGGCCTAAACATGCTCAGAAAGGTGAATTTATTTTATTTTCAGTTATTTGCTGTTGTATAGCCTATTGTCAAAAAATGCAAATGATCTGTTTACTTTATTTTCTAGTTTACTTTATATGAAACAGCGACATTGCGCAATTTATTCGACAGACTTGGTTAAGCTCACATAGTGTAATTTTGGTGGCATTTTGTTTGGAATCTTTAAATCGCATTTTTATTTTTATTTTTATTTTTGACAGTATCTGTGAACTTAAGTTTCCTACTCTTAATTGTGAATGCAATGCAGCTTATTGGGTTTAAATGCTCCTGAAATTAAGTGTTGCTTGACTTGTAATGTGTAAGTGGGACGTCACTGAAGGCCTAAGGGTGAAATGCACGGCCCGCCACTGAAACTAACTATATGTTAAATCTACAACTATTCAGGACAACATACATTTTTCTCTGCTTATACTTGGTTGGAAACCAATAGATTAAAAGATGGTGCATGTAAAACTCCAGGTATAAAATAGTTGGTATTGGCATATTGTTTCTATTAGCCAGGGTTGATCCTTCAAAAATGTAAAATAAACATTCACCAGTTGACAATGCCTCTGCTCTTGAGAGAAAGATGAAATGTCTTCCTCAAACCAATTCCAGATGACTCCTTTTTGAAACCTTTTTTGATTAAGCCTGTACTGATCTTCACATACTGAAGATCAGTACAGGCTGATCTTCAGCCTGTACTGAAGAGTTTCACGAAGACAAAGCACTCAACACATAATGGTACTAACATCATTTTATTATCCTTTGTATTTCAGTCAAATTAAGTATATTCACAAGTTATATTATCAGTCTCCATGTTTAACCTTATGCAACGTCTTCCCTCACAAGCACCATTGCTTACATGGGTTATATGTGCACTGGCCAGGAGATGGCGCTGGCTCTCACTTCTTCTTGATGAAGTATTCATGGCACATTTCAGTGAGGCACACCACCAGGTTACAGAACTCCCTGAAGTCCACGCTGTTGTCTTTGTTAGCATCCAGGTCCCTAAAGATGTTGTCCAGTGCGGCCTTATCACTGGCTTTCTATGAGGGAAAAGAGTTGAACACAACTATACAACTGTATTTACTCACAAAACACACTCCACTCATCCTCCACTGAGATGTCATTGCTTGGTCTGAAATGTTCCACAGTGTAGCATTAAACATATCTATACAACATTTATCATATGTTCCTTTTTGGAACCACCTGCCTTATAACGAAAACGAAATGTTATAGAACAGAAACCCCGGGGACCCGATAATCTCAAATTTGGGTCCTGATTTAGGCCGTTGGTGCCACCTGGTTGTGTCTTGGAGAAAGATAAATTCAATGGTGTGGAATAAATTTTGGACAAAGCAATGGCATCTCTATAGAGACAAGCAGGAGACGAACCCTCCACCAGAAAAGTGACATAGTTCATAATCATACTGTCTTATGCATTGTACAAGTTTGTGGGTGACTTACACCGAGTGAATCTCCAAACTCGTTCTGCAGCAGCTCCTTGAGCTCAGCCTTGCTCAGCGTGTACTTGTCTCCTTCTTTGCCTGAATATTTGTGGAAGGCGCCAATAAGGAGAGCCATGGCCTGCTGA
>KN484003.1:0-21030 GCA_000787095.1 Periophthalmodon schlosseri
TAGTAGTAATAGTAGTTGTAGTAGTAAAAATGAAAAATATATTGTACCTGTCACTGTTGTTGTTAATAATAACTGTATTGTCCAGTTCTGTAGCTGGAGACAGATCGTCTCCTCTTTTCTAAGGTAAATAGCATGAAATTATTTGTCAAAAAAACAAACCTAAAACAGAAATATCCCAAAAAATCCAATTTTCTTCCCGTAGAATTCATCTTAAAAAACAAACACAGCCCTAAACTCCTGAAGCTCTGAGAGGAGACCGCACACAGACTCCACTCACCCCCTCCGCACCTCCGCCGCCTCCCCGAGCCGCCCACTTTACTCTTCAACGTTTAGTGCTTATTTTAATGGGGCATTTCCACATTCACTGCCATCGCCACCAGCTAATCCCATAAACAACGCACTCATCGGCTCCCCCTTGTGCCGTAAAGCTAAAGTATTACAATGAACTGCCAATATGAGCAGTAGAACTATCCTCGGCGCAATCACCATCCATCTCCGATTGTCACTTTATGAAGCCGGCCGTGGACCGAACGCTCCTGTGGCTTCTGGCTCCAGCTCAGTATTGATGAAGACATTTTGACTTGATGGATGTACTGTTTTCGAGCTTCAATATGTGCGAGCTAACGTGGAAAAAGCTCCCAGAGACCGTTTAAGTAGTGATTCATTAGTGCCGCCTACGGTCTGTTTATGGGCGGAGCTAAAGGACAGTGATCGTTCTGAAAGCTCAGCGGTGGAGTGGTTTGAATTGTGTTTGGAGTGTGACGGTTTTGCTAATTGGGTCAAACGCTGAGGACGGAATACAGGACAAAACTACGTATCGTGTCTATCTGCAGCTGATAGATCGATAAACTGATATAACGATACGGTGGGACTAAAGGGGCGACAGCGGCTCAGTTGGTGGAGCGTTTGTCCACTGATGCGAACGTTGGCGGTTTGAGTTTCGGTCTTGACGTGAACATTGGTGGAGCGGTCAGATCCACTGGCCCACAGGTTGGTGGTGCGATTCCAGCTCCCACAGATGAATCCTGTCGTTGTGTCCTTGGGCAAGACACTTAACTGACCTCGCCCCCAGAGTCTGCGTACACTGGTGTGTGAATGTGTGTGTGAATGGGTGAGTGGTTCCTTGATGACAAATGACAATTATTTCAGTTTTCATTTGATGCATTAATTCTGTTCAGACCAGTTTGGAGAGATGCTCTAAACCAGGACTAAACCAGGTCTAACCCAGAACTAAACCAGGACTAGCCCAGAACTTAACAGGGTCTGACTAAGATTTAAGCATTTCCAATTAATACTGACTTTTTACACTGTGAACACCCCACATGACCTACACTAAACCAGGACTAACCCAGAACTAAACCAGGCCTAAACCAGAACTAAACCAGGACATAAACAGGTCTAACCAAGAACTAAACCAGGACTAAACCAGGACATAAACAGGTTTAACCAAGAAATAAACTAGGACTAACCCAGAACTAAACCAGGACATAAACAGGTCTAACCAAGAACTAAACCAGAACTAAACCAGTTCTAACCCAGACCTAAACCAGGTCTAACCCAGACCTAAACCAGGTCTAACCCAGACCTAAACCAGGTCTAACCCAGACCTAAACCAGGTCTAACCCAGACCTAAACCAGGTCTAACCCAGACCTAAACCAGGTCTAACCCAGACCTAAACCAGGTCTAACCCAGACCTAAACCAGGTCTAACCCAGACCTAAACCAGGTCTAACCCAGACCTAAACCAGGTCTAACCCAGACCTAAACCAGGTCTAACCCAGACCTAAACCAGGTCTAACCCAGACCTAAAGCAGGTCTAACCCAGAACTAAACCAGAACTAACCCAGGATTAAACCAGAACTAAAACAGGTCTAACCCAGAACTAAACTAGAACTAACCAGGTCTAACCCACTGTTAAACTAGGTCTAACTCAGAACTAAACCAGAGCTAAACCAGGTCTAACTCATTTTTAAACCAGGTCTAACCCAGAAGTAACCCAAGATTAAACCAGATCTAACTCAGAACTAACCCAGAATTAAACCAGGTCTAACCTACAACTAACGGGCCCTTTAAACCGAATGCCCTCCCATAGCGGTTGCCACGATAAATGCATAACCGTCTTTCGCTCGACCTTCGCGCGCTTCTAATCTTTCGCCTGATCGGTGTAATTAAAGGAGAGGCACTGGACGGAAATGTGTTTTGAGGTTAACAAACTGAATCACCATCGCAGATCACCCCCCGCCGCGAGCCTGACCCTTTGACATAACCACGATCTGAGGAGCGACGGTAATGAGGGAGCAACTTTGTACAATCTCACGCATACGGCCATGTCTAACCGCAGACCAAACCGCTTTAGAGCCAATGTGGGCATAAAAGACTCACTTTAATCTATAGGAAACTGACGGAACATGGCGGAACATTGAATTCATTAAAATGTGTTTTCTCTGGAACATTGGTACATGCGTCATTCGTGCGGCGAGTCGCTGTCTAATAACTAATCTCAAAGTGATGCTGCCTTACGGAGGCTTGTCGACTCAATTGTGTTACTTAAGAAAAAGCACAGATACAGAGGTAAAAAGTTACTCAAGTAAAAGTAAAAGTATCGTATGAAAAAATCTACTTAAGGAAAAGTATTTACAACCCAAGTAACATTGGTTTCTAACAGTGGTGGATGAAGTACTCAGTTTTGAAGTACTCAATTTTGCTACGTAAGTAAAAGTGCAGATACAGAGGTAATAAATTACACAAGTAAAAGTAAAAGTATTGCATGAAAAAATCTGCTTGAGTAAAAGTATTTAAGTACCGGTTTAAAAATGTACTTTAAGAGTAAAAAGTAAAAGTATTTCACTTAAGTGTTGTTAATTTGTTGAAGTGTTAAATGTTTTTTTTTTTGCCGAAAGTCTGCTGCTCTCTGCTCTCAAATGTGGTGAAGTAAAAGTAAATTAAATGTTTTTTTTTTGCCGAAAGTCTGCTGCTCTCTGCTCTCAAATGTGGTGAAGTAAAAGTAAAAAGTATCCACTTTAAAATGTACTTACGTAAAGTACATATACCTAAAAATTCTACTTAAGTACAGCACTTTACTACTTGTACTTCGTTACCTAGGGACAAGGGTAGACAGTCTGTGTTTTTATCGTCTTAGACTTCATATTTCTAGTGCTGTGCCAAGCTAAACTACGGGACGTTTCTTTTATTAAGTCGTTTTAGATGAATATTACGATATAAATGTCCAAATTATAACATAATGATCCACGTGTGTCATAGATTATAACTATAGAGCAGAAGCTGACCTGGGATCCGGAAGACACACTTTTTTGTACAAAGATGTGAGTCTGGTCACCGGTGAATCTCCCCGTTTTTAAATGGGCGTGACTGACAGGTGGATTAGCCAATCAGGGACACGCGTGGCCCGTCTGTATCGGAAAAAATAAAGGAAGAAATATGACAGGGGGCTGAAAACATGGTGACTTTCTGTAGAATCAGTGAGCGAAGCACTAAACTAAACCGTTAATCTGGGGTGAGATAAATGATTTAATTTGTAAATCATAAGCGACCAATGAGCTCCTTCGTTTCACATGTGTCACTGAAAAAAACAGATCTGATTGGACGTTCGGCTGGGCTTGAGACACAACGGAGGACGAGGGGCCAGACTGATATCAATCTGTATAAAAATAAAGAGAGAGATCAGTCTGGATTTGCCAGGCAAGACACAAGCACAATATGTCTTTTTTAACCAATTTTTGGATAATGCCTACGTGCATTTGAGACGTCTTTGAGTATTTACGTAATGCTGCATTCGAGACCTTGAAGCATCTCCACTTAAATTAATTGTTTGTCTCAATATTAAGTGCCTTGACGGAATCAGAGGTCAAGCATTCACTTTTTGGTGCAGTGAAAATGCAAAAAAAAAGTTATTTTGACTTTAAATCTTGGTCTATTTTTCTTAAGTAGCAGATGTTAATCTTTGTTTAATGTTTTGCTCGGGGACAGTTGAGAGAAGAGCCAAGACCTGCAGATGTCCACAGACACTTGGTTTATTACACATTTAGAAACCAGTGGTGGAAGGTAACAAAGTACAAGTAGTAAAGTACTGTACTTAAGTAGAATCTTTAGGTATCTGTACTTAAGTACATTTTACAGTGGATACTTTTTACTTTTTATTCACTACATTTCAGAGCAGGTATCTGTACTTTCTACTCCACTACATTTTTGAACAGGACTGACAGGACTTTCGGCAATATCACTACATTTAACACTTTAACAAACTTTAACACTTATGTGAAATACTTTTACTTTTTACCTCTGTATCTGTACTTTTACTTAAGTAACAAAATTGAGTACTTCATCCACCACTATTAAAAAACAATGCCAGGTCTCCAATCAATCAATAGAGATTAGGCTGTGGTCGGACCTGTACCACGTTACTTGGGTTCTAGAACAGAGGTGCATGTGTCTCCAGTACGTAGTAAATAAGACCAGCGCTCCCATGTGGCGCTATCAAGTACTACAACAGTAATAAACTTGTAATACTGACTGTTGCGGTAACTTCAAATGACAAGTTTGATAATATTACATCCAGACTTTTTACTTTGTACCTCTGCTTGCACTTCTTCTTCTTCTTCGTTATCCTTAAGTCTGACGCTAACCCTCCGTGTCTCCCCCTTGTGTTGGCAGAGCGGTGGTGCACATCCAGGTGAACGATGTGAATGAGTTTGCTCCTGTGTTCCGGGAGCCTCAGTACCACGCTGCAGTGACGGAGGGAAAGATCTACGACAGCATTCTGCAGGTGGAGGCCACAGACCAGGACTGCTCGCCTCAGTACAGCCAAATCTGCAACTACCAGATCAGCACCAGCAACACGCCATTCGCCATCGACCGCAACGGTGAGTCCGCACATCACTGGGCACATTTTTTACCGGTAAAAATCAGAAAAACAACAATAATCAGACGAGAAATTAACTTGAAATCTGATCATCAAAAACGTCTGGTGACATGTGTTAAAGTTAATTCATGTTTTTAGAGTAACTGTTGTGTTTGGCAGACAAAGCGCAATGCATTTTAAAATAACTCTTTGATGCATGTATGTCTATGGCGGAATGTTCAGCAGTTACCGTGGTGACACAATGCACACATTAGCAAACAGTGCCTGATAAGTTTGTTATCATTTCTAAAAATGTGAGAGTGACTAATGCTAGTGGCTAATGCTAGCTAGCTTGTGACTCTAACGTCATTTGAGAGGGACTTGTTTAACAGCACAAATCAGTTCCCCTGTTGTAGGTCCAAGTTTTTTAAGGTCAGATTGTGTTAAAACAAAACTCAGATTAAAGTCTAACTTGAGTCACTGAGCTTCAGACAGAGCAGTGCCTTCAGTTAGCTTCAGCCCCCCATTACGTCAGCTGCAAATTATTGAGCTGTGACTGGCTGACAGCTAAATACAGGTGGAGGGAGGTTGGAACAGGGAGAAAAAAAGATTACAGTACAGCAGAATTACACAACATTATCAGAAGTCTATCGAAAGTAAGTTGCTCCTTTTGTACTTTCCAAGGACACTGAAGTGTTCGCCTACCGAGCCATGTTTCTCTCCAAATCTCATCACAAAGAAACACATAAATCATTTGTCTTGAAAATCTGATAAGACTGTCTTCCCCGTACAGAAGTGTCACTCACATATGACAAATACAATACCATGTTAATATTACATTAGCAGAACAATACAATTCTTCTGCCCTTGTGTCACCGCACAGCTATTTCGAGAACTCTCAAACTTCCCATTCAGAAAAATAAGGCACAAAGTCGAGTAGTAACTGCTCTGGAGTGCTGGTCCACTTGAGTTGCACTAGTGCCTCGTGATTCAAGGGTTCGCTCTTGCTGTTTCCACTGCCCGACCGCGGAGTAGAGTGGTCATAACAACCAGACATCTTAAAGCCACGATACCCAACTTTTTTCTTGTAAAGGAGTAAATGTCACTTCACCACAGACTATACTGTAAAATGCAGGAGTTGTACGGAAGCACAGAACTGGCAAATGTGGATTAAACATATTTACAGGCTTTTTCGTTGTTATGAGAAAGTATTAAGTTAAAGCAGAACATTTTCTTGTTAAACGTAATCATCACAAATTATAACGACTTCAGTTTCATGTTTTAACGACATGACTTTCTCGTTTTATAATCTCTAAAATGTTTAATCCACGTTTGTCAGTTCTGCTTTGCCGTATATATTGCGCTGTCAGCATCTAATCATAAAACTTTCTATTGATCGCAAACCCAGAAGATGTGAGCTGCAGGAACAGGTTAGAGTCGCAGCTAAACTACCGTATTTTCTGGAGTATAAGTTGCACCAGCCAAAAAATGTATAATAATGAAGAAAAAAAACATATATTTCACATATAAATCACATCTGAGTATAAGTTGCACCCCCGGCCAAACTATGAAAAACTTATACTTATAGCCCGGAAAATACGGTACCTACCTCCCCTCAGCACTATTTAAATATCAAGTACCCTAGTGCTTTAAAGTCGCAATAAGTAACTTTTCCATTGCTTGTCACACTAAAACTGCACTGCGTGGTTTTCAAGATATTAAAGGGCCTGTACTGGATTTGTTTTCTATGTATTTGGCACAAAATGTGTCTTGCCCCAGAACAGATATACTGTATAAGCAGAACTAAAAGTCAAAATAAGTCAGCTGTGTACCGTCTGCATCTATATAAAGCATTTTTATTGCCTATGCTAGTTGTTGTTAGCATTACCGTCACGGCAAAACCCCCGCACTGGCCTCTGAAAGTTGCTTATAAACTCATTGTGGTGAATAATTAGGATGCTCGGAATGCGTAAGGTAAGTGAGGAATAACTTTGGACCACTGCAAACTGTTTAAAATGAACAATTAGTGACCATACATTGCTAAGATACACAGAGAACAGCATAGAAAAGACCACAACGTTCACTCTGTGGTTCTATCACTCCTTTCTACTGGTTGGTCGGAGGTGAGGGCTGGTGTGGGGAGACCTGACGGAGGGCTCACCGCGTGCTCTGTCACTGCGTGTTATTGTACGAGAATCAGGAAGTGGTCAGCTTGCTAGTTGTTACGACTACAGGGAGGGCGAAACTCTGCACTTGTCTCTAAAAGTTACGAAAAACGCTTATAAACTCTTCATGGTGAATAATTAGAATGTACGGAATGCCTAAGGTAAGTGAGGAAAAACCATAGACTGTATATATAAATGGACGTAGCTAACCTGCTAGCCGTCGCATTCCAAATAGGAAGTGATAATGGGCATGCTTCCGGCTCCATCGACTCTGGCTCCAATTCACTTTACATTAAAACAGACGTCTTAAAATGTTCGTATTGACCCGCTCTACATGATCCTGGTATTTTTATTTCGCTATTGCGTCTGTAAATCAAGATATGAACATAAATAACAGATGAATCAGGCGCCTTCTTTCCTCGAGGTCGCTCTCGCTAGCGTTAGCAACAGGTTTGATTGACAGCGTTGCTAAGCGCCCGCTCTGTGCTAAACCAGCGGTGCGGGCGGGAAGGAGCGTTACCTTTATCAACCTCGCTTTGGATTGGCTCTTTGGTCGCTATGATACTCGCAGTCGGAATTCCAAATATGGAACTCGGGTTCAAATTCGCCGGTATAACTGCTCTAGCCTCGATGAGCTTCATTTGACTGGAGCCGAACGCTGCGGGCAACGTCACACTCATTTCTTTTATACATCTACGGGAGTATAGCTTTGGCCCACTGCAAACAGTTTAAAATGAACCAGTTCCGTTTTTCACATTCGTAAAACAGTGAAATAAAGATACAGATTAAATGAATGCTAGATAAAAATATGTAATGAGCAATAAGTGACAACACATACAGATACACACAGCACATGTCCACTCTATGGTTCTATCTCTCCTCTCTCTGCTGCCCACCACAGCGTTGCTCTGCAGGTGGAGGTGCTGAGGAGGCTGAGTGATTGGGCGGAGGTGAGGGTTGGTGTGGGGGGACCTGATGGAGGGCTCACTGTCGCAGAGTGCTCTTTCACTCTCACTTTTTCTCGATGTGAAGGGGCCTTAGTCATCCACCACAAAAGAGCAGGATCCAAGAGCACTTGAACTGGAGGGCACCCGAAGGAGACAGAGCGGAAGGGAGGAACGGGGGGTGCAAAAAATATGTTTTCAATTGTTTTTTGTAGGAGGGTAGGTTAGGGAAGGGGGAATTGGTAAACTGTTTTTTTAGCATCCAGATATGTGACAGATATTTATTTTTTCTCTCATAAAAATAAAAATGTGAGTTCATCCCTTAACTCATTAACCCTGGAGAACCCACGGGGTCAAATTTGGCCGCAGTTAATTGCTGCTACCCAAAATGAACAAACAAAAAAAAAAATATGTCAAATTTTACTTCAAAAGCCCAGAGTGCCACTTCTGGCCCCTGCATAGAGACACCTAGTGGATGAATATTGAACTTAAATGAGCCAGAGTGGTAGTGATTTTGGCCTTGTGTTCTTGTTTCCATTGGCCAAAGTGTGTTTGTACATTTGAAATTCAGTTCTAACATGCAACAAATAAAGCGAAAAAGAACATTGTCTCATGTCTCATTGTATCTGTGTGGTTGACTGATTATTTTCCTAAATTTAAAATAGTTTGCATTGACAGTGTTTGTTATTGTGATTCTTTGAAATGATACGCCTAAAGCCCAATGGGTCAAATTTGGCCCTGATCCTAAATTAGGGAATAAAGGGTTAAAATTGAAAAAGTGGATATTTCAGTGTTCAGTGAACTTATAGCAGTAATTTAATGAATTGTTCATAATTTTCCAAAGAAGAAAAGGGTTCTTCGGTTCTCCAGGGTTAAATTCACCCATATCTCTGCACTGAGCTAAAACCATAACTACCATAGACAGTATATATAAATGGACATAGCTAACCTGCTAGCCGCCGCGTTCCAAATAGGAAGTGAGCATGGGCGTGACTCAGCTCCATCGATTCTGGCTCCAATTCACTTTCTATTGAAAAATCTTCGTGAGACTTGCCATTCTGACCTTAAATTGTTCATTTTAAACCTGCTCTACGGGTTTGTCCATAAATCAAGATATGAACATTAATAACAGACCAATCAGGTGCCTTCTTTTCCCAAGGTCAGCTCCCGCTAGCGTTAGCAACAGGTTTGACTGACGGAATACAAGTTTGGAAATTATTGGAAATTATTTGTGATCACTTCAAAATAAATACGTTAGCTAATTAAGTAGAACGAGTAGGTCACGGGTCTTGCCAATCACAGCCATATCGTCAGTTCAAAAGGCAACTGTTTTATTTTATTTGGAGTTAAAATATACATGTTATATCTTGAAAATAAAGCGCTTGTTTTTAATTAATGAGATAAACAAGATTTACATAAAGCATAAACACTGCCAATAGCGTCAGCGCAGGTCGGCTAATTAACTGAAACGCTACATTCTGTGTCCTGATGTGATGCGGTGATAACGACGCTAACACAAGACGAGCGCTAACGAAACTAAGTGTTCTGTTACTTGATTCATTTACAAGTTCAGCTAAAGTGAAAAAGGGAAAGTTTAGAAATAAGTGTCTACAAAGTTTTGACCTTTCTCGTTCATTTGAATGGATTTGCATTAAATAATAATAACAGTAATGGTTTGCGACAGGCGGATAACACACATATAATTTTTCCCATGTGTTTGAGGTCTAAATAAGTCAGCTGTGTACTTTCTGCGTCTAATTATAACGCAATTTAGTCTGCGAGTGTCAGGAAGTGTGCAGTTAGCATGCTAGTTATTGTTAGCATTAGCGCTGGCCTTTTAAAGTTGTGAAATGCGCTTAAACTCATCGTGGTGAATTATTAGGATGCTTGGGATACATAAGACGGAATAACATTGGACCACTGCAAAGCGTTTAAAATGAACTAGTTCTGTTTTTCATGTTTGAAGATGGTAAAAACCAGGTACAGAGACTTTAAATAAATCAGCATCTTTATTTTATTCACAAAAAAAATCAAGAAAACGTATGGGTTTACAGCGTTAACGATATTGTAACTTGGTGGAGAGGCTGCATGGAGATGTACTTTGCCTGAAGTATTCTACAGTATAACATCTCCATGGAGACAAGCGGCGACCCTGCTCACCCTAAGAATGTTTGTATACATAAATTGATTTAAATGGGTCTTCGGGACATAGAAGAACTAATTTGGGACAAAACAAAATGATCAATCCAGCAATTCTGAACCACTACTAAAATGTAACCAAAACCATTTCTATAAAAGAACTTGAAGAACACATATCGTGCTTGTGTCTGCTCTATCGTTATAATTTATCACACTCGTTTATCATTATGTTCTAATTTTGCACATCGCAATATTCATCTAAAACGACTCAATAAAAGAAACAAATCCGCTGACTTCCGCGTCAGAAAACTGCGGTGCCCAATGGGAGCCGACGTCGCCGTAAACGTCATCACAACAAAGACCCGTGAAGTTGTCGGTAGCTCCTACGGATAGCGCCACATCACGCTAACGAGTAGTAGATTTTTATTTTTTTTTCATTTGTACCAAAATGACTACGTGACGCTGCCGAATCCTTTGCGCATCACTGGTTTAGAAAATTAAAAATTAAATTGGAGAACGAAATTAGTACAGTACAGTTGATCAGCCAAAGTGCGTCTTGAAAATAAGCGATTCAACGAATGCACGAATCACTCCAAAAACAACTCTGGGTGAGTAAATGTTGAAGGGAAACAACTATAATATGGTTAAAAGCTCTGAAAAGTCGATTTTGCGTAATAGGCCTGCTTTATCAGAACAAAACTGGTCTAAACTGGGACTGACTCAACCAAGTACCACCAGGTAAAACCCACTTACTCCCATTGGTGCGCTGCCGTAGAACTGGATGCTGCTATATCCGCGGGCTTGTATTGCTTGTCTCTTTACTCGTGTTCCGTTGACAGAACAGCAGTGAAATGTGATGAAGTCTGCATTACGGGGACAACAACATGCTCCGAAAAGCCATCGCAGCTGTGTAAAAGGTGGAATGGGGAAGCAATGACTCCGGAATGAGATCGCACCAGGCCCGAGAACAAGATGGGGCTCCGAACAAAAGCGTTCTCTCATGAATTACCCCTAATCCTCCCTCTTAAACGCCGGCATTCAAATATCTCGCATTATCAGCGGCTCGGCTCCCAGTACGAGATCGTCACAATGCAAAAACCTGACCAAGCAGACAGACTCTCAGTGAATCCAGATACATTTCAACTGTATAAGCCCAATAGAACTGCCAATATGTGTGTGTGTGTTTCAATGGGCTGTGCAAGTGCCAAAAGAAAGAATGGAAAGTAACTAGATACGTAATGCCCCACTGTGTAACTTTTTAGCTAAAAAAACAGACTAAAAACCAACGTCGGTGTTTTTATTGCACTGAACATAGAAGAAAACTGTATCCTTACCGTGAGCGGGCTTGCATCTCCACAAACCTGACTCTTACTTGGCTGTTGTTTGGTTGTAATATTTCACAGTACGGCATAAAACGCGTCTATCTCCACGGAGAATGTTCCGAAATATGGTTTTAACTTTCTATTTCCATGGAATTGTGCAGGTGACATTCCACCTCCAGAAAGTTACGCATTGTTACTTTAAATATCCACTATTTCTGTCATTTTTGTAATAATAGTGGGGCGACAGTAACTCAGTTGGTTGAGTGTTCGTCCGCTAATCCGAAGGTTGGCGGTTTGAATCCCACTCTCGACATGAAAAAAGCATCATTGGTTGAGTGGTCAGATTCACTGACCCACAGGTTTGCGGTGCGATTCCAGCTCCCACGGATGAATGCTGTCGTTGTGCCCTTGGGCAAGACACTTAACCCACCTCGCCCTCAGTGTCTGCGTACACTGGTGTATGAGCGTGTGTGTGAATGGGTGAGTGGGTCCTTGATATAAAGTGCTTTGAGTGCCTTGAAAGTGGAAAAGCGCTATATAAAAATGTGACTATTTACCATTACATATTTTGTTGGAGGTCACCCACCTGCTTTTCGCGATGAAAATGCAATTTCTTTGCCTGGAATGTTCCACAGTATGACATTAAATCCGATGTCACGTCACCATGCCAGATCTGTGATGGTGTAAAGTCACATTTTTAAAGGCATTTGGTTGGATGAGCTGTATACAAACAACTCCCTGTAACTATCCCAGACATTTGTTTTTCATGGTTCAATATTACAGTGTAAGTTTGCAGGGAGTAACTGTTCAAATAGAGACATGGTAAATACATATATTACTGTTATTACCACTATGTGAATTAAGAGGTTCAACAATTATGGTTTTGAGATCATGAAAATTGCATAAGATCAATACAAGACTTGTGCCCCCCTCGTCACCAGTAGATAGTGGTATGTTCTATATGCTATATGGTAAAAACATTAATATCACAAGCTTCAATTTTATCATGATTCATGCACACTTTTATTATTATTATTATTATTATTTTATTTATTTATTTATTTTTTGCCTTTAAGAAATAAATAAAGTCATCTGCTTCTTCTAAAAGTGAAAAGTGAACGTTTCACTGTGATCAGATAAATCAAGCTTGTCTTAGAGGCGGTGATGGAATGTAACAAAGTAAAAGTAGTAAAGTACTATACTTAAGTACAAATTTTAGGTATCTGTACTTTACTTAAGTCAATTTTAAAATGGGTGCTTTTTACTTTTACTTCACTACGTTTGAGAGCTGGTATCTGTAATTTCTACTCCACTCCATTTTTGAACCGGACTGAAAAGTAAAAGTATTTTTTATTATTGCCTGAGACCTGCAGAAAAGCCTGAGGGTTTATTTTTAACACGTTCATAATTTGAGCAAACAAAAATATACAAATAAAAACAGCTAGAAAAAATAAGCGATTCAATTGTTTCTGTTGAACAAAATTCAGCACAAATCTGTATCAAAATCACTACATTTGAAGCTTTATAAGACCTCAAAATCTGTGTAATTTAATACTTTTACTTAAGCAGTTTTTTTCACATGATACTTTCACTTTTCCAGTATCTGTACTTTTACTTAAGTCACAAAAATTGCGTACTTCTTCCACCACTGCTTAGAGATTGACCAATAGGAGAAATTGGTGGGAAAAAGTGTCTGATTATAGAGAACTGGTGAATCCCAAGAGACTGAGAGACTGTCACAGGAATGAAATCATAATAATAATTTGATTTTTAATGCCTTTTTGCTCAGCCCTTGTATGTTCTTTCCACGTCCTTCCACTCTTTCGTCCCTACGTCTCCTTCCTGTTTAAACCAGAGCTGTCTGAGTGCAGCTTTGTCATTTGTCTAAAGTGGAAGTCTTATTAAATATTAACGCTCGCATTAGGACTACATGAGTGCGAGTGCGATGGCCACGGGGGAGGGAGGCAGTCTGCGGTGAACGTTAGCGGTTAGCTCGGAGCACGAGGTTCAGTGTTCAGTTGTAGTACAGGGACATCACCGCACCAGAGGGATCACTTATTGGTTCGATTTAAAGGGCCTGCTCCTGATTTTCATTTACTCTTCTCAAAATAAATGCTCTCTACGTCACGCATTGTAAGGTAAACGCTGCTGAATGAGAAAAAGAAAACTGAGGGGTCACCTTTTTTTCGTCCAATCAGGCACATTGTTACTAAGAATCGTGGGAAACCAAAGAACTGGACTAAGTGAGTGTGATGTCGTCCATAGCGTTCAGCTCCAGTTGAATGAAGCTCATCGAGGCTAGAGGCTACGGGGTCGAATTTGGAGTTGAGTTCCATATTTGGAATTACGACCGCGAGTATCGTAGCAACCAAAGAGCCAATCCGGAGCGAGGCTGGTGAGGGTAACGCCCATTCCCGCCCGCACCGCTGGTTTAGCAGGGAGCGGGCGCTTAGCAACGCTGTCAGTTAAACCTGTTGCTAACGCTAATGGGAGTGACTGTGGGGAAAGAAGGCACCTGATTTTTGTGTTATTAATGTTTATATCTTGATTTACAGACACAATAGCGAAATAAAAACACCAGGATCATGTAGAGCGAGTAAATACGAACATTTTAAGACCAAAATGACGAGTCTGAGAGCAGCAGTTAGAGAGAGAGGATCCACAGTTTTTCAATAGAAACAAAAAAAAAACCAAATATACAAATCACATGATACATAGGCAAAGAACAATAAAACACCAAGATCTCCTGTGTAGCTGCTGTTAAATGCCAGGGAGGAGAGGTGGGTTTTCAGTCTAGTCTGAAACTGTGTTAAGCACTGAGAGGAGCTGACACTTGTAGTAGTTGTATTACTAGGTTAAAGGTAGTAGTAGTAGTAGTAGTAGCAGTAGCAGTAGCAGTGGCAGTAGTAGTAGTAGTTGTACTAGTAGTAGCAGTAGCAATAGCAGTAGTCTAGCAGTGGAGTAGTAGTAGTAGTTGTACTAGTAGTAGCAGTAGCAATAGCAGTAGTCGTAGTTTTACAAAAGTTATAATTATTCAAACTTTTGGAATTGGGTTTACGCCATCGTTTTCCTCGTTATATTTACTTGTTACCGTCTTGCAGTTCACATTTGCAATTCATATTTGGAGCTGTTGTTATTTTACTCTTTTATGAAGTAAGAATATTCTCCTTGGATACACTGTTCATCATGTTTTATTCTGTTTCCACTCCTAAACTTACAAACTTATTTACAAGCTCAGAGGCCTTCGGAGAGAACGACCCATTGATCATAACACATTATTATGATCTGAAATGAGAAGAAATGCCTCATAAAACCATTACGGCCCTCCATAAAGTGACTAAACAAACTATAGTGTTTTTACAGCCTTGGCAATGCCCCATGACCAACGCAATTTCAGCTGCCATCTTGTTTGGAACAGTGTACGTGAATATGCAATAAAAACTTGTATTTCTTCCATTATAAGTGTAATAAAATCAGGCTTGTTTGGCTGTTAAAGCGCTTTTTACGACTTCAATAACTCGCCATGATAAGTTTTGGACCCCAGGCTGTTCCTGCCTTGCATTACCCATTCAATTCTGTTCTGTTTTGGGTAAGCACCATTTTGTATTCTATAATGGCTACCCCAAAACACTTTTTATGACCCGCAGCATTTTACGCGGAGAAAGTTTGGAGTCCATAAAACTTCATACATACAATTTCCCGTCTCCACATGTAGCCCCACCTTTGACACGTCGTATTATCTAAATAGTCTTTGTTGCTAATGGAAATTCAAGCTGTGAACAAAATGGGGTCGTATCGGAAAATGAAAATCACCTGCAAATACCTGACGGGCTAAAAAATTATGAATACAACATCTGAATGTGTGTTTAGCAGCATCAGGTCAGGTGCAGTTTAACTACTCTTAACTGCAGCAGTGGTTTCATATTAGCATGTAAATAGAGCGAGGAAACTCGCTAATCGAAATGTTTTTTAAAGGGTCGATATTACGATATTTTCTAATCTATATGTTATAATGTTGTTTCCTCATCACAAACAGACCTGGAGTTGTGTTTCGTTTCATTCACACGTTTAACACATAAACCCTGTATATTTAGAATGTTCTTCGCTTAAACGGAAAACACTCCAGTCCACCTTGTGATGTCATGTGGTAATACAGGAAGTGCGCCGCTGTGTTTTTAAATTCCATACACCTTCACTAGAATCATTTGGGTCATTGAAGCGCGCCCATGCTCCCTTCCTATTTGGAGTGCGGCAGCTAACAGGTTAGCCACGTACATTTATATATACAGTCTATGGTCTAGCTAGAACATGTACAATCCAGTGTCGTACTGTGGAACATTTCAAACAATAACCTTGGAGACACGTGTGCCAGACCCAAACCAGTGCAACAATGACCTATATTTTTTTTTACAAAATGTTACCATTTTACCATTTAATCAAGACCCAGTGTGCAGTCCAAATTAGCAACATGTCCAAGACCCGTGACAATTGAAGAAAGTCATGTTAACTGACCTAACTGAACTAATACAAGAATCACATGCGTTTCACATTATGTTGGTGGATATGTGTTTTTTATTTTACAACAAATCAAATGAATTCAAATCTATCTTAACCATTTGATTTTTTCCTCCAGGTAACATCCGAAACACAGAGAAGCTGAGTTACGACCGGCAGCAGCAGTACGAGATCCAGGTGACAGCGTGGGACTGCGGCCAGAAGAGGGCGCTGCACACTGTTCCAGTCCACATAGACGTCAAGCCTGTGTGCAAACCAGGCTGGCAAGGTAGGACTTTATAACTAATGCACTGCTGTTTATTCTATGGAGCTAATTTGGGAGAGGATCTGAACCTATTTTCTGTTCAACAACCCCACAATATTTAAACCTTTAAACAATGAAAGGGATTCAAAGAATTGTCTTTTTTCATTAGTATAAACCAGGAGATGTGGATGATATATTTGTTTGGGAACATATCTTCACCCAGACCGTGATTCTGGTGGTGTTGGTGGTGGAAGAGAGAAAGAAGAGGCTGAGGAGGCTGATAGTTCTGCTGCTGCGGTAGAAATCCAGCTGAATATGGTTGAAGCTTAAATAAACGGAAAGAACGGAGAGAGTGCCTTCATAGTAATGGCCTGAGAGGTGATTGGTCGAGAGGCAAAGGAAGTACGCTGTGATTGGCTGACGGTGACAGCGAGATGTGGGAATAAGATTAAATACATTTGCCCTCAGCTTTTATCTGCTTTTAACTCGTAAAGATGTTCACTAGTTGTTAATTTTTATTCATTGTTGTGGTCATAATGTTCTGGCTGACTTAAAAAAACAAAACAAAAAAAAGATATTTAAAAGACCTTTGCCCATTTTTTCCCATGTATTTTCCAGTGCTGATATATTGTTTAAGTTGCTCTTGAGGTCTGCACTGTCTGCGTCTAATTATAAAGCATTTTCTTGTACGAGAATTAGGAAGCTCACGGTTAGCATGCTAGCGGTTGTTAGCATTACCGCGACAGCAAACTCTGCTCTGGTCTCTGCGTCTGTGAAAAGCGCTTATAAACTCATCCTGGTGAGTAATTAGGATGCTCTGAATGCGTAAGGTAAGTGAGGATCAACTTCGGGCCTCTGCAAACGGTTTAAAATGAACTAGTTCTGTTTTTCACGTTTTTAAGACTGTAAAAATCAGGTGCAGGGCTTATAAATTCGCAGAGTCCAGATGCACTTGTTTGTGTGTTGACTCACGCTGTGTGGGACTAAGGACACTCACAGAAACACAGATGGGGATATTTGCTTTGAGTTTGACTGTCCAATGTGACTTTGCACTGCGATAACTTTATCAGCACTGGTGGGACTGTTTCTGGCAACTTTGGGGGTAAAAACATATTTTATAAATGACGTTACTAATAATAAACTCTTTGTGAAGTTTGCAAACTAAGTCATATGTTTAGTCTCTATGGAGGTAAACTTGTTTAAATGGACTGAATACGAACTCCGCTATAATACAAAACATTCCACATATATAATAAGTAATAATGGAGTTATTAACACACCCAATAAAACGACTAAACGTAGACTGTATATATAATGGACATTGTTAATCTGCTAATCTGCAGCGTTCCAAATAGGAAGTGAGCATGGGTGCGCTTCCGGCTCCATTGACTCTGTAACTGCTGCTGTCAGACTCGTCATTTTGGTCTTAAAATGTTCGTATTAACTCGCCCTACATGATCCTTGTTTTTTTATTTCGCTACTGTGTCTGTAAATTAAGATATGAACATTAATAACAGACAAATCAGGCGCCTTCTTTCCCCGTGGTTGCTCCCACTAGCGTTAGCAAAAGGTTTGATTTACAGCGTTGCTACGTAATCGCCCACTCCTTCACTAGCGTTGCAAAAGGTTTGATTTACAGCGTTGCTACGTAATCGCCCACTCCTTGCTAAACCAGCGGTGTGGGCAGGAAGGGACGTTACCTTCAACAGCCTCGCTCCGGATTGGCTCCTTGGTTTCTATGATACTCGCGGTCAGAATTCCAAATATGGAACTCGGCTCCAAATTCACCTCTATAACTGCTCTAGCCTCAATGAGCTTCATTTGACGGGAGCTGAACGCTATGGGTGACGTCGCACTCACTTAGTCCACTTCTTTGGGACTAATGCATGTTGATTCATGGCTTAAATAAAAAAAATAAAAATAAAAATAAAAAATCTAATAAGTAGCTGTTGGATGAAATTAAACTCAGAACTAAATATTGGCTAATACTAACAATAAACAATACAATTTAATTAAGATTTTAACTATGTTTTGTTTTTTTGTTTTTTTTCAAACCATGTTATTAACGATATGCAACTGAAAAAACAGTTGGCTAATGCTAGCTAGCTTGTGGCTGTAATGTTATTTGAGAGGGACTTGTTTAACAGCACATATCATCTCACCTGTTGTAGCTCCACCTCAGTCAGTTCTTTATGGTCAGATTGTGTTAAACAAAACACAGATTAAAGTCCAACTTGAGTAACAGAGCTTTAGTCTCAGCAGTGCCTCAGTTAGCTTGACACTCCCAGGGAATGTTGATATTTTATTATGAATATCTCTGAAATTATTGTTAGTATCATTGTCATAGTGTGTCAGTGGTTTGAGCTCGGTTTGAATTTAATAAATGACTCAGTTTAGCAGCTCTTTAGAAATATCTCAAATTTGTTAGAATAACAATGGCCAACATGGTCTGTTTTTCTCTCGAGATACTTGTGTGATATACATTTGTGTTTCTCAGAGCACCACTGGTATTTTTTTTTGTTTTCTCCCCTCTCTCTCTTCACCTCTCTCCCTCCATCCCTCTCTCTACCCCTTTCCCTCTCTCCACCCCTCTTCCTCCATCCTTCTTTCCACCTCTCTTTTTCTCCATCCCTCTCTCTCCCCCATCCTTCTATCTCTCTTCTTCTCCATCCCTCTCTCTCTACCCCTTCCCCTTTCTCTCCCTCAATCCCTCTCTCTCCTCCATCCTTCTATCTCTTTTTCTCCATCCCTCTACCCCTTTCCCTTTCTCTCCCTCCATCCCTCTCACTCCCTCCATCCCTCTTTCTCTCCATCCCTCTCTCTCTTCCCACCTCTCTCTACCTCTCTCTCTCTCTCTCACTCCCTCTCTCTCTCCTCACCTCTCTCTATCTGCACCTCTCCCTGTCTCCCTCTCTCTGTCCATCCCTCCCCCTCTCTCTCTCCCTCTCCCCCTCTTTGCCTCTCTCCCTCCCTCCCCCTCTCTCTCTTCCTTCATTCCTCCCTCTCTCCCTTTCCATCCCTCCCTCTCCTCCTCTCTCCATCCCTCCCCCTCTCTCTCTCCATCGCTCTCTCCCCCTCTCCCTCCATTCCTCCCTCTTCCCCTTCATCCCTCCCTCTCCTTCTCTCTCTCCACCCTCCCTCTCTCTCTTCCTCTCTCTCATTCCCTCCTTCCCTCTCTCTCCCTCTCCCTCTCTCGCTCTCCCCCCCTCTTTCCTCTCTCCACCCCTCCCTCTCCCTCCCCCTCTCTCTCCATCCCTCTCTCTCTCCCTCTCCCCCTCTTTGCCTCCCTCCCTCCCTCTCCCTCTCCTTGGGGACTTGTGGTGTCAGGTGTAGCGGGTGCTCAGTGGTACTTTAGCGGGAGCATGGTGCCACAGCGTCGTTCACTCGTAGCACATCAGAAACAGCAGTGTCAGTTCTAACGAGGCCAGAGCAGCGGAGATACAGATGTGTAAGTCGAAACATAACACTGTTCAAAGTGTCGTGGAGGCCGTCCCTACATCTGCTGCTGCTTGTGTATTTGACTGTTCGCTTCAAAAAGGTTTTCACTTTAGTTTTGCAAATCTGTTTTATCACCACCTTTCACCGCGAGCGTGTAAATATGTACAGTATATATTCTGTTTCTGCACTGTGTTTTGGCTCTTTTAACTTGGGTTTATATTTTTACACATTTTACCAGGACTAAACTGGGGCTAAACCAGAATTAAACCAAAACTAAACCAGAACTAAACCAGGTCCAACTCAGGAATAAACTAGGTCTAAACCAGAACAAAACCAGATCGAAACCAGGACTTAACCAGAACTAAGATAGGTCTAAACCAGAACTAAACCAGATCGAAACCAGGACTAAACCAGAACTAAGATAGGTCTAAACCAGAACTAAACCAGATCGAAACCAGAACTGAACCAGAACTAAGATAGGGCTAAACCAGAACTAAACCAGATTGAAACCAGGACTAAACCAGAACTAAGATGGGGCTAAACCAGAACTAAACCACATCGAAACCAGGACTAAACTAGAATTGAGATAGGTCTAAACCAGAACTAAACCAGATCAAAACCAGGACTTAACCAGAACTAAGATAGGTCTAAACCAGAACTAAACAAAACACAACTCCTGGTATGTGTAAGGTAGAGTCAGTTTTGTGTAATATAGGACCTTTAACTTAGTAGAATTTATATTTTTACACATTTTGTTTTTTATTACCTTTTTTTATTGTTCAGAATTAATATTGGTAACACTTAACAATAACTACACCTCAATACGCCCTTTTAAAGAAGATGGATTTACTACTTCATACCCTCACTCCTAACCCCTTTGTTCATTATGAATTAAGTCTTTGTTCATGCTTTATTAAGGCTAATTAATGTGTATTTATTATAAACCGTTACCATAACATCTCCACAGTTGCATCTCTAAAGGTCTGTTTTAGCATTTAATTTTTGCATATAATTGGCATACTTTGTTTTGGCTATCTTAAAAAAGAAAAAGAAAAAAAATAGATAACCTACAGATGTTGCCAGATTCAGTTTATCACAATAGCAATAAATAGTAAAAGGCGGTAGCGTGCGGTGACTTTTATGGGTAGGCAGCAGACTTGGGGTGGACATTAATCTTTACTCGATAACGATTAACAACGCCACTTTTTATGCAAACTACACTGCGAATTAGTGTATTTATTTTTACTGACATTTTAAATACATAGGCCTATTTACTGAGCCATTTGGAGTCAAATTAGAGAAACCTGGACCTGCATAGTTTATTCATATTTGTATATATTTGACTGTATTTGACACACTGTTTGTACAAGCAGACAGGTGCACTGGTCAGACAGGTGCACTGGTC
>JACM01056036.1:0-17536 GCA_000787095.1 Periophthalmodon schlosseri
TTAACTTATTAATATTTGCAGATAAACTTTTCTCTTAACCTTGTAATAAAGGTCTTCCCTCAAACACAGTCAGCTGTATTTCAATAATCCAGTATTGTCCTGTGTGAGTCTTGAGTGCTCAGAAAATTTCAGTTTGCACCCATCACCTATCTCCACCCACAGTTCTGAACGTCAAATGCCTATAATGAAAAGTAGCTGGTTGGGACATGTTCTCAGACAGGATGGCAACATTATTATAAAATAGGAGTGTGTGAGCCAGATCACGATTTCGATTTTATCACGATTCATGTAAACTATCTTTATATGGCCTTGTTGCAGTAACTGAAGTCATCTGCCTCTTCTGAAAGTTCACGCTTCATTGTAATTGGTTAAATCACCTGTCACTCACTCAGAGCCTTGCTGAGACTGACCAGAAGAAGAGGAGTGTCTTTGTTTGAGCATCCAGCTGCGTTCAACTCAAAGGGTAAAAGCTTTTTTTTTTATCTAAAAGAAGTTTTGAGTTACTTTTAATATATTTTTGTTTTCTACGTTCCACATGTGTCATTCATTTTGATACTTCAGTGAGAATCTAGTGTAAATAATCATGAAAAAAATAAGAAAAATGAAAAAGTGTGTCCAAACTTTTGACGTTGCAACGTTAAAAAGCTTCTTTCTACGCTCTTTGAAAATTATGCTGGTGAACACTGCCACCTGCTGGACACATGCTGAAGTGTGACCACATTAAAAAGGTAAGTATTAAATAGGTTCTGACCTTTGAGGAGAAAGTCTGTCCCATCTCGACCACATGTGGGTCTGTGGTCTGTGTGTCTGCCACTGACTGACTGATCTGTAAAACAAAAGAAGAAGACATTGCCAGATTTGTTCCAAAAAATCTATTTCTTTTGACGTCTGGTGGGTCTTGTGAGAGCTCTATTAAAAAGTTCTAGGGCAGTGTCAACACAAAGGAGTGATTCAGATCTACAGTTCTGGTCCTGTAAGATTAATGATTAATACAGGAAAAGGTACTGATTTTTCTTTTTTTTGTATCAAAAAATATACTCAATCCCAGTTCCATGTGGATAGGCCCAGTAATTACAGAGATATTAACCATAAACCAGGTCAACAAATCTGTAATCTGACAGTTAAACAGCAAATTCCACCTGAGAATTCTCATCTGCCCTGAAGTGTTTTGTAATGGGCAGATTAGAAAATAGAGTCTCTGAGCCTGGTACATTACATTCCCTGGACTCAGCTGTATATTGTGATGGGTGTAGTATATTTCCTGGACTCACCTGTATTAGACTCTGGTGCTCTGGTACAGTATATTTCCTGGACTCACCTGTATATCAGCAGACTCAGGCCTGTGCTGGTGGGGGCTCCGTGGGTGGATGTCGGTGAGGTGTGGAGGAGGGTCTGGAGTGGTTCGTCTCATGTGTCCCTGGAGCATCTCCTGGTAACACACACGGTCAAAGTTTGTCCTCCACAGCAGCACCTGAAAATGACAAAAACAAGTGAGGAATGAACGATTATGGCTGCGATGACACATGTCCCGGTTTGGTCCTGGTTTAGTCCTGGTTTAGTCCTGGACTGCTAGACATTATATTACAGTGCTAAATAAAGCACAGTCTTTGTTATTTGCTCATTTTGACGACTAAAAGTACAATTTCATATTTTAATATCTTTTCTTTGCTTTGGCATGATTCTTGTCTCACCTGAGCATCAGCTCCTCCTGAAGCAAACATCTCCCCAGTTCTAGAAAAAGCCACAGAGAGAACAGCCTCCTACAAAACAAAATTAATCAGGTTTAGGTGAAACGACATCGTATATCATCTCCATGGAGACAAGCGGGGGTTAGACTTCCAACATAGTGCTCCTTTAAAGAAAAGAAAATAAACACAATAAAACATGCCTTGTCCTTAGTTTTTTTGTCATTTTGGACTTTTTTTCTTTATGATATTTTTTTTTTGTATTTTTGTCACTTTTCTTATTATAAAGGCAAAGTACTTAGTGATGTTGAAAATGACAATTTTTGATGCTAAACGTGATTTGGGTAAAGTAACTTTGCAAAAAGTCTGAACTGTGGCGCCACCTTGTGTCCATGGAGGGTGTAGATGAGGCGTCCCTCCAGCAGATCCATTATCTTGACCGTCCTGTCGGCTGATGCACTGATCAAGAAGTGGTTTGACGGGTGGAACGCGACACTGTGGACTTCTGCGGAGTGCACTGGGACAAGAGGGATACAAACACTGACATTATAAGAACAGAAGATTTTTATGTTTTCTAAATGGCGATCGAATTCCAGTTTCCCCTGTTTATAGATCTAACATTTTGACTAAATTTAATGCAAGTACAATAATTTTTACTATGCGACCCTGTCTACAAAACCTGAACGTCGGGGGAGTGATTCCCTCTCGGACAGTTCTGTCATTGTGTCCTTGTGCAAGTCACTTCACCCATATTGCCTAGTATGAAAATGGTGTTGTGATCAGAGGGGCCCATGGACACAGAAGCAGCTTGGCAAGTGTGGAGTGAATGAAACATGAAACAGTGTGACGCTTTGAGAGGCTTCAACAAAACTGTGAAGTGCATTATAAGTGTAAGGAATTATTATTATTATTAGTCATATTAGTAGTAGTAGTATTAGTAGTAGTAGCAGTAGTACATAAACACAGTGATGTCCTGTACCCTGGTAGTGCTGCAGCAGTTTGTTGGTCCTCAGGTCCCAGATCCTTATGGAGTTGTCGGAGCCTGAGGAGGCCAGACACGTCCCGCTGGAGTTAAAGTCCAAAGAGGAGACGGGACTGCAGCAGGAACAAGAAGAGAGAGCAAGTTCACTGCCAATGTACTCACAAGAAACTCCCTCAAAAAACACACTGTACTTTTATATTATATTTGTGTATTTGTGTCCCAGTCAAGCGCCTCATTCTGGAGTATCTCACACTGCACACAGCTGTTGTCATGTATATTATCATTACTGGGTGGCACAGTGGTTGACTGTTTGGCACTTGAGTTAACAAGAGGGTTGTGGGTTAAACTCCCAGGCCACCCAGGTCTTTCTGTGTGGAGTTTGCATGTTCTCTCTGTGTCTGGGGTTTCCTCCAGACACTCCTGTTTCCCCCATCAATCCAAAATATGCACAACAGGTCAAATCCTCCAGCTGAGGTAGTCCTGGCTGACAGTCCTGGCTGACAGGCCGATATTTGGACTTTTTAGAGTATCAGCTCTTGGCCTTAAATCTCCATCATAGGCTGATATTTTGTTTTTGTCGCCTAGAAAATAGACATAAAGCTTTATATTAACACTTTAAGAGAACTGTGTAGTCATGTTTTGTGCAGCTGTCTCTTTGTATTACAGGTGCGTGGTAAAAAAGGGCTTGGGGGGGGGGGTTGTAGTAAATTTAAAATACATAATTTGGGGAAAATATCGGCAGGGCTTATCGGTTGCTCTTTATTCTAAACGATCAGTATCGGCATCGGGCATGAAAAAAAACATATTGGTCAGTATCTAGTCCTGACCAAGACCAGATCTTGAGCCAGTCTTGGGTCCCTGCTGCCTTGTGGCACTGAAATGATGGGTTAAATGCAAAAAGATACCTACACATTTATTTTGCAGTGATAACCAGCATAACATGAGAGGAACTTAGACATGTGTGTATGAAGCTCACACCACACTTTTCTAAATGTAACAGTTCGAGCAGCACAGTGAGAGTGACAGAGTCTGACCCGGAGCAGATGAAGACGTTGATGCAGAGTTTGGAGTTTGTGTCCCAGACTCGAACTGAGCGATCGTCTCCACAGGAAGCCACCAGCCGCCCGTCAGGAGAGAATCTAAACCAGGGATTATCAGGATCACTATATGCATTTAAGAGCATTTACATAAGCATCACAGAACCTTGTTTTGGGGATAAATGTGACTTTACAAACAAAGAAAGCAGTTTGAAATTCATTCAATCGGTTGGGATCATTTGTGCTATTGTAAACTATCTATTTGTGTTTCAGCTTCCTTCCTGTGATATTTTGAGGACTCTTACCTATCCAAAAGATATAATATTTTGGTATAAAATGTTAATTTCTTTAAGCTTAATATCTGTGTAATTACTGGGCCTATCCACATGAAACAAAAACTGGCACAAAGTTCAGCATCTTCTCTGTCAGTTTAAAGAAACAAAACTTAAACTATTCTTTCATAACAGAAAGTGGTGACATTATTCAACCCCAAAGATGTGAGTGTTGTCAGATGAAAGGACTTTAAGTTTATGGAGCCCATCCCAAATGATGAGAAGGTTCAACATTTGTGGAGCAGAAGTTTGGAGATTTATTCCAAAAACAGTGAATCTCTCATAGAGTTATATAGACTCCTGCTCTCCATCTGAATTTATGACATCAAATTCTATATGTCGTGAACACATCCTATTCATGGGTTTCAGCGTGTTTTTTGTTTTAAATTGTTTATTGCTATGGCAACGTTCTTAATTTTTCATAATTCTGCCCCCTAATAGATTAAAAGTGGCGTATCTTGGGGTTACCGAGCACAGCGGACCCAGTTGGTGTGCTGGTTGAGGGAAAACAGGAAGCAGCGCCTCGGAACGCTCCAGACTTTAACGGATCGGTCGTCCGATGATGTCACCAGTCGCAAAGCATCATGGGAGAAAGACACGCTGCGCACCGCGGCCGAGTGAGCTTTGAACACAGTCGACTCCCCTTTCCTGAAAAACACAGTCACTTTAGCCTCAGCAATATATATATATATATATCATAATAATTTGAAACAAGTATTTGTGTCTAACCCTAACCCAAAAGTTAAGAAGTAGAAGAAGAATAGATCATTGTGATTCATGTTTAAAGATGCACTATGTAACTTTTCTACTTGTCTCCATAGAGTTGTTGTTGCTTTACCTGGAATGTTCCACAGTATGATACTGTTATACTTATGAGACTACACTACACTACAGAGAGATAAAAGGTAATATAAGACAATTCAATGTATTAAATCAACACTATGTAACTTTCTGAGGTTGTCACCTGCATGTTTCTATGGAAATAAAAAGGTAAAATCATACTTTGGAACATTCTTCATGGGGATTGATATGTTGTATGCCATACTGTGGTATATTATAACCAAAGGTACAACATTTCTATGGAAACAAGCAGAAAGAAGCCCTCCTCCAGTTCAAATAAGAGTCAGGTTTGTGGAGATGCAAGCCTGCTCACAATAAGGACACAAGTTTTTTGGGTTTTTTTTATGCTTTTCAGTACTATAAAAACATTAAAAAAAACAAAACATGCTCATTTTTGGCTAAAAGTTACATGGTGGGGCTTTAAGCAATATAACCGCTAGAGGTCACCAAAAACAACACTTACATGCAGGGCGTCCACAGTCGCACTGTTCTGTCTTTGGAGCAGGACGCGAGCAACCTCCCAAAAGGACAGAACTGTAGAGCGGTGATGATGTCACTGTGTCCCAAGAATCTGTACGCCCTCGATTTATGCGGCAGGTTCCAAACGATCAGACTCTTATCCACCGAACCGGACGCTGAACGAGAGAGAGGAGACCATGGGTGAGACAGAATTTAAGCAAAACTCTTTTTTTTCTCTTTTGTTTTTTTGGTCTGTTTGCGCTCTCAGCATATACACTTTCAAATGGAAACAACAAACTGTCACATCTGCACCTAAAGATATTTTAATATTTCATTTTCATAAAAGTAGCGCCTACATACACCAAACTTTCCAGTCTTGTACTTAATAAGATTTTTACAGATCACACAGAAGGATTTGTTGATATCCAATTGAAAGCCTGATTTATTACATTTTTAACAAAAAAAAAAAAAATTAATGAGGCCAAACTTCAGTTAGATTTATTTTACTCAGATACTAAATTAAATGTCAGAAATCCCCTTTAGGCATTTTTGTATCCGATATGTCAATAAAATGAAGCAAGGCATTTAAACCTAAACACCTGCAGTGTCTCACCTTAATACAGCTCACGTTGTGAATTAAAAGTAAGTTAAGGACAGAGAATATGGTACAGAGGGAGATAGATTGATGCAGAGGAGAGGGTCAGAGGAGCAGAGGAGCAGAGGATGCAGAGGAGGGGGTCAGAGGAGCAGAGGGTGAAGAGAAGAGGGTCAGATGGAGCAGTTAGTTGTCTTTTACCGAGCTGTTTGCCGTTTGGGTTGAAGTCTAAACACGTCACTGCATCTTTGTGACCTCTGAAGTGCCTCTCCAGAGAAGGGTCCTCCTTAAAAGGTAAAAACACAAAACATTTTAAACAAACAGCTAAAATCATAACTCTAAATTCTATATGTTTTTCCTATGATAAAAAAAAATTAGAATTATTAGAATTATTACATACAGCAAAAAGTTCTACTAATGAAAAATAATAACTTGTCACATTTCCATGACATGCAAACTAAGGTAACAGAATAACAGAATAGGCCAGTTCAATATAATTAGACATATATACAATAACGGGGAACACATGTCTTTACTTTTACAATAAAGTGAGCACGCAAATGCTTTGAATTAAGAAATACATACATCAATAGTTATATTCAGGAATTATTTTAGAACCAGCGTCACTGTTTCATCTTGACTTCCATTTTGTTTATAATGATTAATGTGTTAAATATATGCACAGCAGCTTGATTCACTCTCCAGTACTAAATATATAAAAAGATGATTATTTAAATCCATCGGAGCTCTGCACCGATGACCAACTCCAAATAAGCACAACTGACAGCTCCCTCAGTAAATCTTCTTAACAACAACCTCCGGACTCAGCGATTACTCCCAAACTACTACAGCACCGACTTCACCTACGAATAACTCAGTTTATTACCATTTCAATCAGTTTTACTCACCAGAACCGAGGCCATCGCGTTTGTTTTTGAGGTTACGAAGCTAAACTTTCCCCATTTCTGTCAAACAATCCGCCCTCTGGATCAGACCGAAGCTATCGAGCCCCGAAAACACGGAAATCCGCTATTTCCTCACTTTCTGCTGAACGCATATGTTATTCCTCCACTAAATATAACATTAAGCGGTTTAAGTATAACATTTTCGCTGGTAGAAAGTTCATATTTTGATTTAAAATACTCGAGGAGCCCGTGTTTTGATTGTTGCGGGAAATGGGACGTGATGAGACGTTGACTGACATGAAAAAAATGTACAAGTCACTATTTACACGCAGCTAACTATGATTTTGTGGCCGGAAAAAAATCAAATGATGACCTAAAATTTTATAAATTCGTATTAATAATATATTGTTTGTGTTTTTATTATTTAAAATGTTGTAAATTACTTGAACAGCACCACGTTTATTAGATTATAAATTGTATTTCCTGAAATTTGCTAGACGTGAATGGGTCCTGTCACTTAGCAACACGCTAGGCATATCATATGAAAGCACTGTAGGTTGAACTGGAACTGCGTCACATCGAAGCATCCTCTTTTCTGATTGGCTGTTCTGACGAACTGGGCAAATCAACGCTGAGCTTCTTGGTGTAGTTCCTGATATTTGGTGTTACGTTTTGAAAATATGTCGCTGAAGCAGGGGATTGGCAGCGCCGAGGTGAGTTCTGACAAATTACACTAAAATGTTTAAAACTACGAAGGGTATCCGTGTGTTCAAATGTGTTATGTGATGAGAAGTAAGCGGAGGATGTGTAAAAGAAGCGAGGTTAGCCCGTTAGCCTAGCCGCTTAGCATGTTAGCCTGTTTCCATGTCAACAGAGCTGCACCTGAGAGAATGGCATGTTCCCTCAGTCCCCATAAAATGTAATAATTAAAACTATAAATAACTTAAACGCTGTTACTGTCTGAGAGTAATATGTCATTGTAAAATAAGCGATTGTTATTAGATTTGATAACGGTTTACTTCAACTCCCACTTGCAATTTTAACCAGCTGTATTTAAAGGTGCGCTATGTAACTTTTCTAGTGAAGGGACCGCCGCCTGCTTGTTTCCACGGAGATGCCAGTGCTTTGCCTTGAATTATCCACTGCATGGCAATAAACTGAATCTATCTTTGTTCAGTTATAAGTGATATACCTTAAAAAAGCATGCATTTTTACTGTGACTGGAGTCACCTTGTCACAGATCTGACTTGTAACTTGGCCTAGTTGCCACCTGCTTGTCTCCAGGAAGATATATTTAATGCCATACTTTGTCACATTATAGGCAAAGTAATAAAAGTTACATAGTGCACTTTCAGTATCATTTTGATTTAATAAACTCCTGCTTTGTTTAGTTTTGCTAGAATGTTTTGACCATTTTTGGTAATATTATACAGTTTTATTTACATTATGTCAGGTGTAATTATCGATTAATTACCTTTCTACCCTGCATGTTCTATTTTGTCTATTTTATTTGACTAATTTGTTTGTTTTTTGCGCTTATGAAGAAATTTGTCCAAAAATCATTTTTGTCATGGCTAAAAAAAGTCTAATAAAATAAAAATCTGTCTTTCCATAACTGACAGTAAATTGGGCGAGAGTAGCTCAATTGGTCAAGCTTTTGTCCACTGATCCGAAGGTTGGTGGTTCGAATCCCGCTCTCGATATAAACATTATTGGTTGAGTGATCAAATCCACTGACTCACAGGTTAGCGGTGCAATTCCAGCTCCCACAGATGAATGCTGTTGTTGTGTCCTTGGGCAAGACACTTAACACACCTCGCCCTCAGAGTCTGTGTACACTGGTGTATGAATGTGTGTGTGAATGGATGAGTGGTTCCTTGATATAAAGCGCTTTGAGTGACTTGAAGGTGGAAAAGTGCTATACGAAAATGTGACTTTTTACCATTTTACCATTTAAATAATATGTTTGATTCACAATGCTGTTTTTCCTCCTGTAGTATTTGAAGAAAAGGGTCCCAAAGAATGCCAAGTATCAGCACATCAAATCCAGACTGGACACAGGTCGGTTCTTTAATAAATATTTTACTTCTAATCTGAATAAACACGTTTACAATAATAATAATAATAATAATAATAATAATAATAATAATAATAATAATAATAATAATAATAATAATAATAATAATAATAATAATAATAATAATAATGTTTAATCCATGTGTTTAGGATGCAGTCTGTCAAAGTACATGGAGAAGGTGGAGTACATGAAGAAAAGTAAGTGATTTATAAGAGAAAAAAAAACTTGGCATGGTTTAAACTGCTTCAGCTTCTTCAGTGCACCAATAGCTGAAATCTTTACGCCCCCTGCAGGTTTTTCTTTATTTGTAGAGGTCAGATCAGTGGAGCCTTTAGTTGTTTTTTATTAAAAATACACAGTTGTACAAGTTACAAGTTATACAAGTGAAGTTGTCCAAATGAAGTTTCACGTTTAGATGCTTTTTCTTTTCCAGATTACAGATACAGAAAAGATGAGATATTTAAGCGGTTAAAAGTGACAACATTTGCACAACTGGTAAGTCAAAATGTTCTTATTTCATTTTTCTCTTTAATAGTATCATTATTAGTATCTATCTATCTATGTCTTTACACTGCTTTGTGCTTTTTATTTAAAAATGTTGTTTTTCACCTCAGATTCTACAAGTGGCCTCAGTTTCAGAACTTAACTCCAGTCTGAGCGAATGTGAACTGAACACACCAGAAGGTACAAATTGTTTATTTAGCTTATAGTTATTTTAAGTTTGATTTTGTTTAGATTTTTCATACATTTTTAAATTTTTTTATATATTATATTTATAAAACTACCAGTCAAAAGTTTGGACACACCCTCTCATTCTAGTTTTAATTTTTTTAATATATTTATACACTACCAGTCAAAAGTTTGGACACACCCTCTCATTCTATGTTTATTTTTACTACTTTCTACATTTTATATACATACAAAAGACATCAAATATATGAAGCAAAAGTGAAATAACAAATGGCTACTTTGAGAATTTGAATATAAAACTCTACTAAATATTTTTTTCGATAAAGCAAATGGCTACGTTGAGAATTTGAATATAAAAAAAATATATTAGAGTTCTTTAACCTTTTGTACTACATAATTCCATATATCTTACTTCATATATTTGATGTCTTCTGTATGTATATAAAATGTAGAAAGCAGTCAAATAAAAAAATTAAAGAGCTGGTGTATCGAAACTTTTGACTGGTCGTGTATAAGGCAGAAGACGTTTCAGCTTCCATCCAGAAGTCATTTTGAATTTGATGGCACTGGCTTGAGACACTAGGATTTATACATATACATTTTGCCACTGAACTAAATAAGTCCTGCCCTAAAGGGAGGATTTTGAACCTGATTGAAAATAGCTTGTGGATGTCTCTGAAACCGTTTCCACTTCGGACTATTCTTGGACGAATGAGGCATTACGCAACTCTTTTCATATTGTACATGTTCTATTATTATTCAAAAGCATATTCTTAATTTGTGAATTTTTGATCGCTGACGATAGTGGCAATAAAACCTTTCTGATTTCTGATACTGTGCACGTTCATATTGTAATAATTTGAGTTGGTGTTGTCTTTACACCAGATGCCCTGTCAGTGGCATCAGAGGAGCTGGAGTCTCTCACGGTTCGATCAAACGACTCAAACTCATCCCCGTCCACAGAGAGACAGGACACAGGGGACATCCACACAGCGCGCTCCACTCTGCTCAGGTAAGAAAACTACAGCAGTGTCTCCAGCCAAGTACTCCTCGTTAGTGTCACGATACCAAAATTTCAAACTCAGTTTCGATACTGAGGAATAGGCTCGATACTCAATACCAATTCCGATACCACGATGATGATAAAATATTATTTATTTAGATAATAGAATGTGATTTTCCACATTAAATGGTAGTACTTTCTTTTCTATTCCCATGTGGCCTTATATCTGTGTAATCCCTCAGTCGTCCAGTAGGTTCCATAGTGGTCCATGGGCGTGTACTAGTCTATGTGTCTTATACTTGTGAAAGATACAGCTCAGGATCATTCTAAAGATATTCAGGAAAGGTTCATTTCTGTCCTGTCAATGTGACTTTTTTAGTATCGATACTGATCAAATGAGTATCTAGTTTCAATACTAGTTTTAGTATCGATTAGTATCTGATTTTCAACCGTACTCCTGACCAGGCCTGGCTCATGATCATAAAATGGATTGGGTTCCCAGCTAGGCCTGATGCAATAATTACTATATCGACTTGCTGCTAAATAAATGATAGAGAGAACATGTTTTTTGGGGCTCAGCTTTTATTGTGGATACTTTATCTTTACACTAACGAGAAACTCATTGTAAATATTTAACTACTTAACTGCATGTGCCAGGTTAAACTTCTCATTTCACTCAAACATGGTTAGTTTTGTCTAGTTTTTTTTTTACTTTGGTGAAGTTTATAATGTTACTTCCTGGTTGAAGACGGCAGCAGAAGTGATATACTAATTATATAACTGTTACCTAGCAACCATAATGTTAAATGGTGGTTTTCAGATTCTAGAATGTGATGATGTCATACTCCCAGATGGAGACAAGAGCCAGTTTTTCCCTGTTGATGACATTGTACTTAACCATGAAATATCCAAAAGGTAAATTCACAAATGTTGATGTGAAATGATCATTTCTATCAGTGACTAGACCCAAGAACTCACTGTGTTATGACACAAACCTGCATTTGAACAATATTAATTTTAGCTGCCCCTCATCTGTATTAAATATGATTGACCCATAGAATGTTGTGATGTCATCTGAACCCAGCAATAAGGGCCAAAACTTGTCTAAATTACACAATAGTTATGATTAGACTATTAAAAAAATAAATGATTGTTAAATGAAGGTTTCAACTGTCAGGAAATGTCTTCCTTGTGCATAAATTATTCCTGTATTTTGGATGGAGTTTTTGACAGTTGATGACATTAGTAGAGGGATTCTGTTTTAAAACGTGGCGCTACTTCCTGCATTTTCCAACCTTTTTGTTTTCTACTTTTCTTCACAGACTGACACTGATGTAAAACTATGATACATTTACCACCGGTACTATCCTACCAAACCAAGTCAGAATTAGAAAAAAACATGAAAACCTGTCATACGCACTTTAACCTAAATATGATTAAAGGTCCTATGTTAAACAAAACTGACTCTTGGGAGCTTTAAGTCATGTTATAATGTTGTTACCTCCTCAAAAACATACCCGGACTTGTGTTTTGTTTCATTCACATGTTTGGGTAACCCTTTATTATTAGACTGTCTACATCTCCAAAGCTCAAAATGCTCTGTTCCACCTTGTGATGTCATGAAGCAGTAGTTTTCAAGTTAACAGCTCCTTTTACCTTTAGTTCTGTAGAGATTGGCAATTCCAGAGCTGAAATCATCCAAATGATTCTAGTGAAGATGTGTGGAGTTTAAAAACACAGTGGAGCACTTCCTGTATTACCACATGACATCACAAGGTGGAACAGAGTGTTTTCTGTTTGAGAGAAGAACTCAGCCTAAATATGCAGGATTTGTGTGTTAAACATGTGTGAATGAAACAAAACACAACTGGGAGCATGGGTGACATAGGCTTGTGGGTTGAGCATTGGACAGAATTGTACAGCTATTCATAAGGAGGGCTCTTACAGGGCCCGGGAGAGATCGCTAGATTACTCAAACATGCACGGATGACATCTGTTTCCTCAGTGTGATCAGTGGAGTGGGGGAGCTGAGCGTGGAGCAGAGTCCCGATCCAGAATCCAGTCCGGACTCCGACAGGCCGTACCCAGACTGCCCCTATCTGCTGCTGGACGTGAGGGACAGAGACCAATACGACTCCTGTCACATCATCAGCGGTGAGGCACGGGAGGGCATCTGACAAACAGAGACGCAGGGAGGGCATCTGACACACATGTTTATTGTTGTTGTTTGTGTTTTCAGCTCACAGTTTCCCCGCCACGTTTCTGTCTCGGACCATGAACCCCTACACCAAAGAAGTGCTGGAATACGTATCCTTCCTCTGGACTTTTCACCCAAACGTATTGATTTTAGACACTAATGGAGTAATGATATGAGTCTACTGTTCTCACTCTGTCCTCTTCAGTGAGTCATCAGTGAGACATATTTTCACCTTGACCCGGTGTTGTGCAGAAAAACGCTCCGGGTAAAATCATCGTAGTTTACGACGAAGACGAGCGAATCGCCAGCCAAGCCGCCACCACCATGTGTCAGAGGGGCTTCGAGAACCTCTTCATGTTATCTGGAGGTACTGCAGTCTCAGTCCTGGTTTAGTCCTGGTTTAGTCCTGGTTTAGTCCTGATTTAGTCCTGGTTTAAGTTTTTACATCTCTCTCACTCTCTCCCATTTTTTTCCTCCCCTCTCTCTATCATCTTTCTCTCCCTCCCTCTCTCCTCTCCCCCTTATTTTATTCTCTTCTCTCTCTCTCTCCCCTCTCTCTCCTTCCTTCTCTCTCTCCCTCCCATCCCTCTGCTTCTCTTCTTCTTTCTGTCTCTCTTTCTTCCTCTCTCTTTCTCTTGCTCTCTCTCTCTCTCATACTTTCTCTCCCTCTCTCTCATCTCTCTTTCCTTTCTCTCCTCTCTCTCCTTTCTCTCATCTGTTTTTCTCCTCCTCCCAAACCCCCTCTCCCCCACGCTTTCTTTTCTGTAACCTTGCCTATATGCTCCTCTCGCCCTCTCTTTTCCTTCTGTCCTTTGTCTCTTTTTTCCTCCCACCCCTCCGTTTCTCTTTACTTTCCCCCTCTCTCAGGTCTAAAGGTGTTGTCTCAGAAGTTCCCCGGGTCCCTGGTCTCTGGCCCTCTCCCTCCTATCTGCGTCTCTGCTTCAGACTCTGTGAGGAGCAGGAGAGTAGCGCCCCCCTCTGGTCACACACGGGCGGAGCAGCGCTGGAGGTTCACCGCAGACGAACTCAACCGACTCACAGACCAGCTGGAGGAGGCACTAGTGCCCAGCAACAACTCCAGTCAGTTTAAGATCTGTCTTTTCTATTGACACTTTTAAATGGCATCACACTGGGGTTGTTCTGCATGTATTCTATGACGGAATGTTCAGCAGTTACTATGGTGACACAATGCACACATTAGCAAACACAGCCTGATACGTTTTAAGATTGTCTGAAAACTCAAAATACAAAATGTATTTTAAAAACACATTTTCAGGAGCCTGTGGTCAATCCGAGCGTTCATGGTCCTGTTTAGGAGTTTGATTTTCAACAAAAAAGTGACAGTGACTAACTGAAAAACTGTTGGCTAATGCTAGCTAACTTGTGATTGTAATTTGATGTCTGACACACTTGTTTAACAGCACAAATCAGCTCACCTGTTTTAGTTCCACCTAAGTCTGTTCTTTCTGGTCAGATTGTGTTAAAACAAAGCTCAGATTAAAGTCTCTTGAGTAATAGAGCTTCAGACAGAGCAGTGCCCACAGTTAGCTTCACACCACCAGGGAATGTGGATGACATCAACTGTACGAGTGTTTTCAGATTCTAGAATGTGATGATGTCATACTCCCAGATGGAGGCAACAGTCAGATTTCACTATTAATTACATTGTACTTTGCCCGAAAATATCCACAAGGTAAATTCACAAATGTTGAACCTGATTGTTTCTGTCAGTGACTAGACCCAAGAACTGACTGTATTACAACACAAACCTGCACTTTAACCATATTCATTTTAGCTGCCGTCATCTGTATTAAATATTATGGGTCAATGGAATGTTGTGATCTCATCTGGAACACAGCGATTAATCTTATGCCTTAAAGTCCTTTCAACTGACGACACTGACGTCTTTGGGGCTGAATAACGATCCACCACCACAGTTAAACAGTAAATCCCACCACAAGATTCTGACCTTAAGTCTGGAGAATTCTTTCAAAAACAGTGAATCTCCCATAGAGTTATACAAGCCCCTGCCTCCATCTGCAATTATTGATACTTTGCATCTGATGTCAGCCACATTCCCTGGGAGTGTGAAGTCAACTGAAGCACTACTCTGTCTGCAGCTCTGTTAGTCAAGTTAAACTTTAATCAGAACTTTATTTTAACACAGTCTGACCAGAAAGAGCTGTTTTAGTTGGAACTACAGCAGGTGAGCTGATTAGTGCTGTTAAACAAGTCTCCCACACATAAAATTACAGCCACATGTTAGCTAGCATTAGCCAACAGTTTTTCAGTTAGTCTCTCTCACGTTTTTTGTTGAAAATCTAACTCCTAAACAGGACCATGAACGCTCGGATTGATCACAGGCTCCTGAAAATGTGTTGTTTAAATCCATTTTGTATTTTTTCATGAGTTTTCAGAGAATCTTAGAACTTTCTTGTCTTTGTTTGCCAATGTGTGCATTGTGTCACCATGGTAACTGCTGAACATTCCACTAATAGATGCATGATGTCACTGCACAGCGCCAATACCAATTTTGTAGAACATGAACACAACCTAAGTGGGCCAAACTTATCTCGGTTTATAAATGTGTCGCTTGTTTGTCCAGGTCGGATGTCCAGTCGCATCTCCTCTGTCAGTTCTCAGAGCGCTCGCAGTCGCCAGAGCTCCTCCTCCTGCAGCAGTCGACCCTGGAAGTGACCCCCCCACCCCCTCCGACAAATAAACTCACTTCTAATCTGAGTCTGATATGAAGAACACAACAGCACTGAGTAAGACCCATAATCCTGTATTGTCCTGGATTTGAGGCTTGAGCGCTCAATAAACATCAGTTTGCACCTTCCCCCTGTCCCCACCCACAGCCTTGAACTTACTTGGTGTCCAAGTTTAATGCTTTTGTTCTACACCTCTGTTTACAATGAGACAAACAAATCCAGATAAGTTTCTGACAAGGGGACAACAGTATAATGTCACTTTAGCGTAATATGTGTTGTTAATAAAAATGTCGACAATGAGTAACATTAAAAAAATGTTGTGAAACCAATTTTGAAAAAACAAAAAAACATTCTTGAAAATTCGCTTCTTGTTACAGTGAAATGCCGTTATGAAGAGGTGAGCGAACATACTCACACACTAAACACACTAAAAGTAAAGTATGTTTTCTTTAAAGGCCATGTACCTGATTTTATTTGCATTTGTTTAAGCAAAATTTCTCTTATCCCAGTACAGATATATTGTATAAGCAGCTCTTCAGGTCAAAATAAGTCCTCTGTGAACTGTCTGCATCTAATTATAAAGCGTGCTAGTTGTTGCTTAGCTGTCACTGTAAAACTCCGCTCTGGCCTCTGAGGGTTGTGAAAATTGCTTATAAACTCATCTCTATGAATGATTAGGATGCTCTGAATGCATAAGGTAAGTGAGGAATAACTTTGGACCACTGCAAACTGTTTAAAGTGAACTAGTAAAAATGCTACTACTAAAAATCAGGTACAGCGCCTTTTAAAGAGGGTCTCTAGATTCTAAGAACACTCAGACGATTGTTACAAAGCAGAATAAATGTTACACAATTGATTTCAAATTTTACATAAAACACAAATTAAACCAGATTTCACATTAAGCAATCATTAAAATGTAATTATAATGAAAAATCTACAGGAACAGAAATGGTACCTCATGAACATTTTTGCACATTTTTCATATATCACATCCTCGTCATGTCAAATAAAAGTTTAAAAAGGAGCTGTAAAAACTGTACAAAATCGTGGTTTCGGTTGTTGCCAGATTAACCTGTATTTTTGTAATTCATTCAGCATTTTTCACAATAATCTGATGCGTTTTTGTGTTTTTTGAGACCAACTTTTTCATGTCCGTTTCCATTTGACTGAAACTTTTAGTCAAAATCAGCTGTACTTCTTGGTTTTATATTGTGATATTTCCATGGTCAGTATTTGTTTTGAAAAAGTTTGAAGTGATTTTTATCAGTCTGTTTTATTCGACAGGTTCAAAATGTTTTACAGTGAGTTTCAATGTGAATAAATTAATAGTTGTATTTTAAAACTACATTGCTCTGTCTCATAATTCCTCAAAGTTCTTTCCTCACAACATAAAGTTTTTAAAATATATATTAAGATTATTCCAGAGGTGCCTCAAAGTCCCACAACTGTGTTTTTCTGTTAAACGGACAATATGAAAAGATTTGATTTTAAAATTCTTTAAACATCTATAAAGGTCCTCAGATATGAGGTCAACATGTTCAAATCAAATACAGCTTTTACTAAAAACGATTCTAATGCTGATTTGTTCTTAATTACAAAAGCATTGATGGACATGATGGACAAGTTGTTTCTGTTATTATTTGATGTTTTGATTCTCAAGATGATTATCCAATCAGAAAACAGGATGAGCCTCACATGACTCTTCATTTAGGTTGCCAGTTTCAATGCTGAAATCCAGTTGTTTTAAACCTAAAATGCCTCTCTCTGATCTGAATGGTCACTACCTAAACCTCAGCACCTGCAGCCGACCTTGAGTCAGTGCTAGTGCAGCCTCTGCAGCTCAGTGAGTGAATTCTGGAGGTTCTTTCACATGAGGCCTGTCCATATACTGAGAATGAGACACACTTGCAAGGCTCTGTTTAAGGCTCTGGACACACAAGGTCAGCTGTGATTGCAGACTCTTTTTTTTTTTTTTTTACTTTTAAGGTTAGGCAAATGTTTAAGGCTAGAATCGATCTCCAGG
>KN484004.1:0-31453 GCA_000787095.1 Periophthalmodon schlosseri
GCTCCTTGGTCAATGGTCACCACATATAGTGAAAAAAAAACAAATCTGATTGCGTAGCACAATACAGAGAGATATCATTCTGGATTTGTCAGGCAAGGTGGTGGCCCCTGTGCCAGAAAAGTTACATTGTGCACATAAAAAAAAAAAAAAAAAAGAGAGAAAATGCAAATATTCATGATTGGACCGCATTACTACTCATTGTATTTAAAATAGATGGAGGAAGCTACTAAGTTGAACTACAGATTATTTATTATTAGTATTTTTGTATTTAGAAAAGGATGCACAATTTGGGGAATATACTTAAACTACATTTGTATGGTTTACTCTTGTTTTTACTAGCTTGCATTGTCCAATAAACAGCAGGTATTTTATTACTGTAGTATGCTAAATTGTAAATACCATCAGGGAAAATATTGCTTGACATTTGGAATTTTTTGTGCAAATTGTTTGGAGATTAGTCATAAGGAAAGATAAGTCCTATTCTTCTCACAGTTTCAGTCTGGTGCTGTGCTTTGCTTGCAGCCTTGTCTCAACACAAAGCATCAGTGGATGACTTATTACCGGGGAATGAGGAGCAATTATCACTCCCTCTGTCGCCTCCCTTTGACATTTTATCAGCCGCTTACAACTGGGTCAGAGCAGATCCTGTTTCTACGGCGATTCTCACACCACAGAGACTGATGGGTGAGACTACCTGTGTCTGCTCACTGAATATCTTACATCCACCAGCTGTAGCCTACTAGTCATCCCTAAAAACAAAATATAGCTTTGGAGTTGCACACGATTGACCTACATGACTAAAAATTGTTCTCTAGGTTATCGGTGGATAAGCATCAGTCTATGATAAGGCCATATTGCTGTTTATTAGTGAAATCTACTAGGGAACTTGTTTTTTTTGTGCATTGCTTCTGATTTTTTCATGCAATTATCAAATTTTCTTTATTTATTTGTTTTCTCTACACTATAGTGTAGTCGTTAGCGTTCTGCCTCACAATAAAATGGTCCTGGGTTTAATTTTAGGCTGCAAGACAATCGAATCAAAATCGTAATTTTGACACAATTAGCAAGGCTGCAATTTCTGAAGTACTATAAATTCTCTACAAAATGCAAAATATTCTTAGTCTTAATAGTCTTAATTTATATTACTGTTATTACTATAACTGTTAACCTTGTGGTTTAGAGCTATACAAACATTAGTTTGTTAGTTTATATTTTAGCGTTTTTGTCAATTCTCCTGGACGTGTTTAAAATGTGAACTTTGAACAAAATATTTTATGAAAACTTAAATCACAAATGTTATCACAATTAGATGGAATTCTCAAATTGTCCAGCTTTGATTTCTGGATTGGATAGGGCCTAATTTTTTACTCAGTGAAATAATGGTAAGTGTTCTTCCTCATAACAAGGAGGTTCTTGATTTGGAAAAAAGTTTGGCTAACCTGAATAGATAAACAAACTATACTTACTCCAACCACAAGGGGTGCTTTTGCTCACTAAATGCATGGTTAAACTGCAATTCACCTTATTCTGGAAGTTGCCATGGGCACCACCATTGTCATTCAGGTTGTATTATTGTGCATGAGGCTGCCGATCTTGACAGTAAATAAGTTCTATACGGACTACAAAGCCGTTTTAAAGCCTCCCAGAGAATCGGTGCATTGTTAACTTGCTGGTGCACATGAACATTGAACATTTTACACAAACCAACCTGTTGTACATCAGATTTTAGCTGCAAAATGTTTTGCAAATTCTTCATTGAAATGAATGGGATTCCTGCTTAACCGGAAGTGCCACCACAGAGAAAGTACAATTTAGTAGCATATACGGCAAAAGTGGGTGGTAAATGGGATGTCAGCAATATTGCAATTTTTAAAACAACTGTATCCTACATGCAATTTTCAAATCTCTAAAACTATGTCAACCTTCTGTGCAACTTGACCTAATATTTGTTATTTTACAGTCTACTACTACACTAATGAATTGAATATATTTTTCCATCAATGCATAAACTTAAAAACATAAACTTATTTTTCTTTGAAAATGTCATTGCTTGCTTTGATTGTAATGTTGCATAACTTATTTCTCTTGCATATATTCAATCACTGTTTTTTATACCCCCAAAATACTTAAAATGCCTAACTGTGAGACTTGCTGCTATCTGTACACGTGCCTATTGGGTTTGCCTATTAATACATTAGTGTCTGCTAAGCCCTGTTGTCTCGCTGCCTGTCTCGTCTTATTTGTTTTAATGCGAGTCTCACATTCCTTGCACCTTGTTGTTTGCTCTTTAGTGGTATGTCAGCTTCTGCTTCACAAACAAGGGTCTATGGTAGCTCCTCCTGGTGGATGTCCCCCTGCCTCTGGACCAAACCACCCCGCCACGGCTGCACATGCCTGGGATTCCTGCCGCGAGCCGCCCCCTTCCTGCTTTGATTTGTTTCCAACTGTCTTCCCCGCTCCAGACAGCGGCAGCACGAGCAGTTTCCATCCAAGCCCAGAAATAAGTGGGTTTTAATTGGCTATTGAGGGCTGTACTTTTAGCAGTGGGAAGGCAGAATTAGTCATAGCATTAAATTACTGTATTATTATTTCAAAATATTTCAAAGTAACTTATCTGTGGTCTCTATACATGCATATTAGAAATTAAAGGTGGCAGTGTACTCTGTAACCTTTCTGGCGGAGGGGATAACACCTGTTGGTCTCCGTGGAGATGTTATTGCTTTAACCAGGAATGTTCCACAGTATGCCATTAAACATATCCGTATTGCCACTCGTTAATACCTTGAAGTACATACATTAGTGGGGTCACCTCTCCAGAGATATTACCTGTAACTTGGTATGGTAGCGTCACCTGCTTGTCTCCGCAGAAAGAGAGGAGAGACCAATTTAATGCCATGCTGTGGAACATTCCAAGAAAAGCAATTATATCTCATTGGAGACAAGAAAGTGGCATGTACAAGAAAAGGTACATAGAGTGTCTTTAGCTATGGTTTGCAAGACTAGAAATTTAAAGTTGAATTTTTGAATTAGTAAATATGCTTTTTCATAATTTGATCTTTATTGAAAATATTGCAGCTTTCGTTCATTTTGCATTTTCTTTTTATTGTTGTAGTAAAAAGACATATTCTAAAACTATCTTATTTGATACTTACATTTATCCTTTTACTAGTAAGTAATATAATTTTAATGTGACAATACTGCACTTTAAATGTGCATGTGCATTTTTGTATCCTGCTTTGTCTGCATATCACTGCATCATCACAGACTAACTACTACTTGAGTACAGTTAGAGTCTGCCCCACCCTCCTCTCTCTCCCTGTAGGTGGTCTCTGCAGTAAAGCTCTGACTGATAGACGTTCGGGGCGACACGGCTCGGTATGCTGCTGGTTGAAATTGCAGACTGCGTTCCATTGGAGTTACACTGGTCTGAACCGCGGTGGCCGACGCGCGCATACTTTCCCTGTGAGGTCCTTCTCCTGAGTGCAGAATGAACACAGCCCCACAGAGCAGCAGTCTAAACGCCATGTGAACCCGATGCACATGTGGGGTTGCCAGATTTTCCGGGAGAAACAAGCAACCAAGCCTTTAAAAAAAAGCCCCTAATAAATTTGTGCAAAGTGCATATGACATGTTTTTATAATACTTGGTTTGGTGGGATAGTACCTGTGTTAAATATTTATTATTTGACATCAGTTAAGTGGCAGTTTGTGCACATTTTATTTGCATATTTAACATCAATAACAGCTTTAAAACGTTAACATCTTGTATTTCATTAATTTCTCTACAGTGTATATGGTCATTATTGAGTCTGTTAACGTGAAACAGAACTGACAAAAGGATCAAAATCAACTCTTTTATGATGTGAAAGTGCCACTCAGGAACATAGACTGTATATATAAATGGACAACTAGCTAACCTTCCAGCCGCCGTGTTCCAAATAGGAAGAGTGCGACGTCTTCGAGGTCTGGTTCCAATTGATTTCTATTGAAAATGGTGGCCCATCTCCCTGTAATAGCTGCTGTCAGGCTTGTTGTTTTGGTCTAAAAAAGTTCTTTTTAACTACGTGATCCGGGTGTTTTTATTTTGCAATTTTGTCCATAAATCAAGATATGCAGATTAATAACAGGCCAGCCAGGTGTCTTCTTTCTACCTCTAGCGTAGCAACAGGTTTGATTGACAGCTATTGTGCCTCGTTGCTAAGCGCCCGCCCCCTGCCAAACCAGTGGTTGCTGATGGGAACATCCCTACCTTGAACAACCTCATTCCTAATTGGCTCTCTGGTTGCGCACCCGGGTTTCCAAATATGGGTCCTGATTGCAGATTAGCCACTATAACTGCTAGCCTCGATTGACTTCATTTGGTTGCAGCCAAACACTATAGTTGACAGCACACTTAGTCCACTTCTTTATACAGTCTATGCTTAGGAACAACAAAAACAACAATAAAACGCAACCTGCTACTTTCAAATTTGTAAGCGGCTTTCCAAAATAAGAAGCCCAACATTGCTATAAAGAAGCGGACTTGGCAACTAGAAATGTGCACAGGGATAGGCTCAGTTTGAGTCTAAATAATGCGGGCTAGTGTGAAGTGAGCTAATGTTTTGGTTTGGGGAGGATGACTTATTCATTGTGGCTCATATGCACTTGAAAGAGTTGGAACAATAAGCGTCTTTATGCAGAGCTTTTAATGTGGAAAATACCTTCAGTCAGTCTAAACGGTCTGAGGTGAGATGAGTTCAGGCAGATGGGAGGATTCTTGAAATGCAAGTTCTAAGTGTAAAGACAAAAACATTTTGAAAGGTGGGGGAAATTTGTTTTTTTTTAAGCTGCTGCGAGCTGTTTCTATCTAAAAGGTGCATTATAATTTTGGGTAGAGGCTTCATTGAAAGCTTTTTGCTTTAGCTATACAATATTTCACAGTATTGCATTAACATCTTGCATTACCGGGGGTTTATATTGCTCAAAAATAACAACCCTAACTGATTCAATATCACAAAGATGAATCAGCAAATAAAAACAGCCATGTCATGGTTAGCTTTTCCACAGGTCCTGGAGTAATGTGCGTGTACCACACTTATCACTGTTTGTAAAGCATTTGGTCTGTGTGCACAAAACGTCACACCACAAGCCTTTTTTATGCAACACCAGGATGCAGCGGAACTATAGCTGGTGCATGATTTACTTTAGCCATGGATCACAATGAAGCACTATTTTTAACATTACCAGTCTAAACTATAATGTTGAGTAAATATTGGTGGAAGAAATAGGGACGGCACCTTTAATAGGGAGAACAACAGTGCCAAAATCAGATATTATATTCCACCTGATCAGCAGAAAAGTTATGATGACATTTAGCTGAAATATGGCTGTTTAAGAACAGCAGGAGAATATACACCAGTGCTTATGTGAACCACTATGCAAAATGAACTTTTAAGAGTTCTTTACTGCAACATTAACTCACTTCTTATTGTATTTTGATTGATTTATGCATGTTTGAGTAACCTTTATTGTCTAGCATTTGAAGTGCTATACTGCCCTGATCTTGCTTGTCTCTTTTATTTTTATTTAAAATCCGTTTCTCCCTACTGTGAACTATAACTATCCATCGGCAGAGCCATCAGCGTGGTCCGGCAGAGTGTGGCATTTTGTTGTGATGACATTTACAGCAATGCACCGTAAAGGGGCCAGCCAAATCAGATCCACGATTTCGAACTGGAAGTCAATGCATTAAGTAGTATTGGATCCAATATTGCAATTTAAAATGGACAAAAGTAGTGATCTAAATATAAAAGATTATAACTGAATATCAGAGAAAAGTATACTATTTCATATACTTTGTAATTCATACATGTCCTCATATGTAGAATTATAACATTGCAGAGAATGTGTCTATTTTTTGCAGACAAACTTGATAATACACTCAAATATGATGTTGAAAAGCAAGAGTACAGTGCATCTAACTGCTAACACTACAGTCTTTGATAAAGGTTCTGTCATTTTGTTATACAGTTCAACCACTCCTCCATCCTGTGCTCTTATGAAATGTGTGGATTCAAAGTGCAGTTAAGGACACTGTACAAGTCAGGTCAAATGAGGTGATGCCAGTGAAATGTGAATGGGGATATAGAGATGTAGTGGAGGAGGAGACTGGAGTGAGTGACTAATAACCATAGACTGTATAAAAAAGTGGATTAAGGGAGTGTGACGTCACCCATAGCATTCGGCTCCAGCGAAAAGGTTGTCGAGGCTAGCGGTTACAGGGCGAATTTGAAGTTCTATATTTGGAATTTTTATGAGTATCATAGCAATCAAAGAGCCAATCCAGAGCGAAGCTGATGAAGGTAACGGCCCTTCCCACCCACACCGTTGGTTTAGCACGGAGCGGGCACTTAGCAACGCTGTCAGTCAAACCTGTTACTAACTCTAGCGGAAGAAGACCTCAGGCAAAGAAGACACCTGATTCGTCTGTTATTAATGTTCATATCTTGATTTACAGAAACAATAGTGAAATAGCCAGAGCTGATGGAGCCGGAAGCGCCCCCATGATCACTTCCTATTTGGAACACAACAGCTACTAGGTTAGCTGTTTCAAACTGACAACAGTTCCTTTAATGGTCTCACTCTTAATTTTTAGACATTTTTTTTTTCTATATACACACACACATATATATATATATATATATAGAGAGAGAGAGAGAGATATAGATATAGATATAGATAGATAGATAGATAGATAAGACTGTCACTTTGCAGAAAATAGTGTTTGATGAGTACACAAATACGCAGTTTTATATTGGATAATTATAAGTCATATTTGAATTGAATGTTCTAGGAATCTACACATAGCAATGATTGAATAAAACCGGTATCAAACATCCTTGCACTATATTAAATTTGTGCTTTTCACCATGGAGATGTTATAGCTTTGCCTGTAATGTTCCACAGTATGGCATTACATTTAGTTAGCTTCTTGGAGACAAGCAGGTGATGCCACCAGGCCACCAGTGGCAACCTCGCTCACAGTAAAAGTGCATGTTTTACAAGGTATTTTTGCACAATTAAAACACACCTGTTATTTGAATAAATAAATGTGGAGTGTAAATAATGTGGAAAATTCCAGACAAAGCAATAACTTCTCCTTGGAGACAACCAGGTGGTGTACCCCCTTGAAAGGTAACATAATGCACCTTTAATATTGTTTACTTTGAAAACACACTGTGCTACTCCAGTGCAAGGATTTGCATTTTTGTCTTACACCTGATTCCCGCTCAACACTGCAGGCTATAGTTATCTGAGCTCAAATGCAATCTCTGCAAATGCAAAAAGTAGGCTCATTGCTTTTTGGATGACTAATCACAATGTGCAAAGTTTTTAAACAGATAACAAAATACAACGACTCAAATGTATACAGTTATGATTGCATCTTAATCCACCCAGCTTAAACCCGGCACTTTTTCAATCTTAAACAATGCCTGAACTCTTGGTGTACGTCATAAAGCTCTTTAACAACAGTGAAAACAAAGTGTGTAACAGACTGTGCAGTGACGCCGGGTTTGGACCACGTCACCATCTCACAAGTGCTATTCTCTTGTAAATGATTTATCGCTCTGGGATAGCTTTGTGTGCTCTAGAGTTTTTATAGCCTCTTTTTGCACGAACAGGGCAACGGTCAAGGAACTTGTAGAAGTGAAAGTTTATTTGAAAATGAATTATTGTCGACACACACACCATTCTAAATCAAATTTTTTTATTGTAACAAGCATGAAAGAAATTCATGCTGTTTATTTATTATTACGAAACCAGTAGCTGCATGATGCTGTTTTTATAATCTTATGGACCTATTTACATACAAGTTCACAAAGATACATTCCATCATGATATAATGACAATGATTTTGATATTTTTAATATACTTTAATTTGACCCATTCTTCAGTGCCTCTGTGGCAACAGGTCTGTCAGGAGCAGTGGTGCCCATTCTGCATGTGGGAAACTAGACTGCACGTCCAGACATGAGGAGAACATGTAAACTCCAGACAGAAAGGCCTTGTGCCTCCTGGGAATCGAATCCAAGACTTTCTTCAAGGCGATACTAGACATGTAGCCACCACACTGCCACTTTTTTCAAATTATTATTTTTTTTATGACCAGACAAGTCTAAAACATGAACTAAGCCAGGACTAAATCAGCTGTAACCCAAGATTATAGTGCTAGCCAGAGCTACACCATGTCTGAATCAGTGTCTTGCAAAGGGCTGCACAATCCATTGCAAAAATATCAATATCACAACACTGGCTGATGCAGTAATCTATATTGCAATAAAATAAATATATCACAAGAGGTGTTTGTTTTTTGGAAATTAAACGCAAAAAGGCAGATTTTATTCATGATTTTCTACATGATTCATGATTGAAGTCCTACATAAGACATAGGTTGGCCTTGGTTTTGTCATTGTTAAGTTTTATTTGAACCCAGTTTGTTTTAATTAACTGCACTTACTGTATGTATGTATTAAAATTAGCGCAATAATATCATTATCACAATATAAAACATAGTCATCAAATATTGCATCTTTTTCTCATATTGTGCAGCCCTAATTGCAGACCATCATACTGACCTACACTGCAGTGTGGCTCAGTGGAAAAGCTGCAGCTCATGTGCAGTACAACTTATTGGATTGTTCCAAGAGTTCCAATTCTGTTTATCCTGTATTATACACGTTTGCAACAACTAAATATAACAAAACATATCCTGCTTTTTCATATACATTTTTTGTGGTGTTTTTTATTGTGCAGTGAACTGTAGTTTCAGCTGTCTAAATGCATGCAGTATCCCCGCCGTCCTATAGGATGTATCCCCTGACTCCTGTGTCCTGTGTTCTGTGTGTGTATTATCTGCAGTGTGGGCCTCTATAGCCTCATACAGCCACACGTGTCTGAGCTCCTCTCTGCATGTTCTCAACATGTGACTCATGCTAACACATTTACTCAGAACTCAGGCAGCAGGGGAGACACATGCACCAGAACAGTGTTATCCAGGTCAAATATTATTTGTGTTATGGTGGGGAAATGTGCAGCTTATAGTCAGAAAACGTGCTGATATGTGACTGGGTATGTGTTATCTGATTAGCTTGTGCATTTTGACACCTATTCCCGGTTATTGCTAGCTGGAGAATGGATAATTTTGGACAAATGTTACTAATGCAAAAAAAACAAAAAACAAAACTATATTTACGTATTATTGGGACTGTGGGAGATGGAATGGCTGAGGAGGCTAATAGTGCTGCTGCTGCTGAAATGACAGGATGAAAGAGAGGAGAGAAAGTTCATTTATGTAGCTTGATTTGTTAGTAGACTGTGATTGGCTAACAGCAGCAGACGTTTGACTTTCTGTTGCAATTTACTCACCGTGTATCACAGTCAATCTGTGATACACTACTGTGAGTCTAGGCGATGTGAAAAATTATTAATATGTTTTGCAAAGTCTTGCACTATGAAAGAATAAATTTGACATGTAAGTGAACAGGGAGTACTGGGAGGATTCTTTGGTGGGACTTGGAGTTCTGCAGACTGTGTCCCTTTCTGAAGTCATGTGACCACACTGCTGTCCTATGCACCCTTTGACCCTGGGTTATAGACACACAAAGAATGTGGGGGTGATGATGAGTTGCATTACTTAAATAGAGTTACTTAAATAGTTGTGTATTAAATTGTTTTTCTCAGTATTTTTTGTTCTCATAATGATCATTTTATTTTTATATAGAAATATACTTGGGTTAACTTGTATTACTCTACTATAGGTAACAGATGCTTTATTGTGAAAAGTTTTTTTGTTTTTGTTATACCTTTTATTTATTTACTGTAATGTATTTATTTATTTGTTTGTTAATTTACAAGATTTTTTTTTTTTTTGGTGTATATATATTTTTGCCCTCACTTTTTGTCAGTACTAAAAAGTAAGTAAAATATTACATCCAAACAGTTATTTAAACAATCTAATTTTCACCAAAAACAACTGTATTGTTACTTGAATCATTATTTGGATCCCTACTTTTACTTCTACTTGATTTTTTTCTTATTTTTTTTAAACTAACATCCAACTTAACTTGAGTAACATGTTACGTCCTCTTCACAGCCCAGTATTGCAGAGCCAGGCAGTTAGTGATGATTAATTCCCGAAGAATCTCAACCATTCACTTGCTCCTGTCTCAAAGGTCGCCCTTAACACTTTTCCTCAGTATCGCTTTTCCTGTGTTTTCCTGCAAAATTCTTGGGAAGTGCTTCTCAAATCATTCCTAAACGGTGACTACCCCCTTTAAGTTCAAACTGACCCGAGAGCCTATTTGCATACTCTCTTTTTATATTACTTTTACTGCCACTTGTAAGCAGTAACTTAAGTGTAATGAATTTATGCTCTGTAATAAAGAGATTCATTTCTGATAACGAAAAAAGACAGAAGGTGTATGGGGAATTATAGTTACTGTGCTATTGCTTTGGGTAATGAACCGTTTTTATTGCTTTATAAAGTCACGAGAGCTTCTACCTCAGATGTCTGTGTATGGTACAGTATATTAGTCTTAATGTAGTATTGCAAGTCATTGTGAAAACAGTTTTTGAAGGCCATAGTAAGTTTGTCTTTATCCTAACATTGGCTTACTATTGTTCATTTCAGGATGTGTATTGCAAATATGTTGCTTCCTATTCAGTGATTTTCTTCAAAACAAGTTTAATGACAATACAACTAGGTCAATTTAAACTGTTTACAGTGGTCCAAAGTTATTCCTCACTTACCTTATGCGTTCCAAACATTTTAATTATTCACAGAGATGAATTTAAAAGCGCTTTTCACAACTTTCAGAGGCTAGGTTTTGCCATCACAGTTATTCTAACAACAATTAGCATGCTGACACTTCCTGGTTCACTGATGATAAAAAAATTAATAAAACACTTTATAATTAGTTGCAGACAGCACACAATATGTACTAAGGCAAAACAAAATTCACTTTATTACATGAAAAAATTGGGTACAGACACTTTAATAGCAAAAAAAAAAAAAAAGGGCGATACACGATTTTTCCCATGTATTTGAGTAAAATGTGTCCTTCCCCAGTATAGATATGGGCCTACTATATAAGCAGCTCTCGAAGTCATAATAAGTCAGCTTTGTAGGCCTACTGTCTGCATCTAATCAGAAAGAATTTTGTTGTCCAATAATCAGGAAGTGTGTGTTAGCCTGCTAGCCTGCTTTATTGTTATGACAAAACTCCGCACTGGTCTCTGGTCTGACAGTTGTGACAAGCGCTTGTAAACTCATTGCGGTGAATAATTAGGATCCTCTGAATGCATAAAAAAAAAAAAAATAATAAGTGAGGAATAACTTTGGACCACTGTTTTTCACATTTTTAAGTAAAAAATCAGGTACAGCGCCTTTAAAACCAGTAAGAACTCTTTAAATTTCTGCTGGCAAAGTCGTAACACTGCACACTCTCCATTCATCAGCATCTATTTGGAGTTCGCCAACAACTTACTTTTCCTTTCTAACTGACCGGTCCCACATGACCTCTTGTTGCCTAAACTCCTGTGCTCTTTCTGTTTTTGCTGACGTGCTTACCCTGCCTCCTCTCGGTCACTACGTCAGATGCCCTTGTTTTCAGATGGGCTGTGTAAATAAACAGGAGTTAACTGATTAACTTTAGTTTGTGTACGAGGGTCCCCCCAAGTCACTGTGACGTCTCTCTCTCGCTGTCTTCTCCACTCTTCACTTCTCTCCCTCTCTTCTCTATATCTATCCCTCTATCTCACTATCATCCATTTTTGCCCTTCTCCCATCCACGCTATTACTCTCTTCTCTCTCTCCCCCGTCTTCTTTTTCTATCTTGCCCCCCCATCGCTTCCCCACTCTTTCTCTCCCCTCTCCCTCTCTCGTCTCTCCATCTCTCACCCTTCCCTCACTCTCCCTTGTTCTATCCCTCTTTCCATCCCCTCTGTTTTGACTTTCTCTCCCTTTGCTCACTCTTTCTCCCTCCTTCCCTTTCTCCCTCTATCTGCTCTATCGCTCTACTCCTCTCTGTCTCCCTTGCCTCTCTCTCTCTTCCTCTCCCTCTGTCCCTCCACTCTCTCCTTCCCCTCTCTCTCCCTCCTCTCTTTATCCCTTCCCTCCCCCTCCCTCTCCCTCCTTCTCTGCCTCCTTCTCTGTCTATCTTCCTGTGGAGTCTTGAGCTGCAATCAGTCCACACTTCAGAGCTTCAGAGGAAGGAGTCTGGGACACTGGGGTCAAAGGTCATGCTGGGCTCTGTTCCCAAGGACTGTTGCAGCAGATAAGCAACAGTTCAGTGGCATCTTCAACAGAATCTAAACTTCAACTGAATTTAAAAGTCCTTTCTCACCCACTAATCATTCTTAAATCATTCATCTGCTTGTTATATTCAAATATATGCCTTTTAATGTATTGTTTATTAAATACTATATTTTATTTTGTGTGATATAAACAGTATTAGCATGTACCTTCTATGACAGACTTTTTATTGCAAATGTCTGCCTCTAAGTTTAATTGTGTAATGGGCAGAATAGGGAAATCCCAGTCTGAGCAGGCACAATATCAAATCACAAGGACTACAATTATTTAGGCATTAGAATGTCCACCATAAACAAGGCAAGGCACGTTTGTAGAGTGCTTTACAAAATAATGCATTATAATCACCATACAACCACAAAAAAACATAAAGATTTATTTTAAAAACAAAATATTTGCAAAAACATCTGCTAATTCTCCTCTTCAAAGTGGTTCTGAAATGCATGCATGGATTTCTTGGGTGAGTTTAGCAGTTTCTGTCAAATGTTAATGTTCCTTGAGCACTCTGAACAGAATCTTACATTTTAAACATAAATTGCAAATCTAAATGCAATATTTATCAGAAAAATTGTAATCTGTTTTTTTTCTTCTAAAATCACAGCTCTACTGTGGCATGTTGCTCTGCTGCATGTGTGCTGTGACCTAACCCTCTGGGGCCATCTGCCTGCATTGCTTTCTGTTTTTGACCTCACTTCTCCGTGGACTCATTTGAGATGGGGTTACAGGGTTTAAGCTTGCTAACTTTGTCCAAAATCAAACAGGCTGGACACTATTCTACAGAGTTCAGAGGAAGCCCGGGGGTCAAATGTCACCACCGGCTGTGTTCCCAGGGCTGGACAGTTTTAGATAAGCCGCACCGAGGAGCCCCTATCTGCTCCACCACCTTCCCCTCTGCGTGATTAGATCTACCACTGTGAAATCAATAGTCCCCCAGTCTGCAAACACATCATGATGCATTCAGGGCCACTTTATCCACCTCGTGACATCTGTGCTCCCCATTCTCCTCCTATCACCCGCTCCCCTGTGCATTTCAATGTCGCTAATTTGCTGCGCATGTGTTGTAAAATGCATGTCCGCTTGTGACTTTAAACATGAATAAAGCACCATTAGCATGTAGCTCTAGCATTGTCCTTAAAGCAATTTGTACAACAGTGGCTACTACCAGGGACACATGTGGTCCTGAGGGTCATTAGAGGCTGTACTTTTGCTGTAGGAAGTGGATTTATGGCTGTGATTAATAACTTTTGCCCTTCAAGATACTTTCTTAAATAGTGCAAACACAATGTGAAGTTAGAGTAATTTTAAATGACAAAACTAAGGCCCTCAGAGGGTTAATTAAGCTTAATTATGCCAATGGAATAACATCTCAAAGCATTTTATTTTTGACTTGACTGAAGCTTCTTTGCTCTATTTAAACTACAAGACAAAACACTCCCTCTCTGTCCAGCTCTGTTCTGGGGGTGGGTGATAAACAAGTTGATATTATGATTTTCTTAGGGTCTCTGAGACATGATTCATTTACTTTGTTTCTTTATATTACCTAAAGAGGTAACTGAAGCCATCTGTTTCCTCAGAGAGTTCACACTTTGCTGCAATTGGTTAAACCCACCTGTCACTCACTTCAGTATGATGGAGGCTGATCAGTAGGAAGAGTATTTGGGTAAAAAACAATGTCTGTGTTTGAGTACTGTCACAGAACAGTAAAGCCATGAATTACAATCCAGACACGGGAGAAACACGCAAACTCCACATAGAAAAGTCCAGGCACACGAGAGTTGAACCCCAAATGTTCTTGCTCTGAGGTGAGAGTGCTAGCCTCTCACATGTGATGTAATTAATTGGGTTTTTGTAACATCACCTTAAAATGAAATGAAATTGCTATTTTTAACTATTATTGCTCCAATATTCTGGTGTTTTTATTATTATTATGGGTCTGATGTATTGAAATTTAAGCAAGGCTATATATAAAGCTAACCTACAAGATACCAGATCAAATGTTTGATAAGACTGATTGATGCATTGAATAAGCATGTGCATTATCATTATCAGGTGCATGTCTCTTATGACTTTATTAGCTCTGCTCCACGATGTTTACAGGCTGTTTTACATAAACCATAGGCCCCTATTTCATGATGGGGTTGGGTAAAAGGCTCCATGACTTTGCAGATCTCAAAAGTAAACACACTCATATTATCAATCAAGTTGTTCTGATTCACATTATGTGCTAGTTTTCTGCACTGTTCACACAGCTATACCAATTATTTATTTAACAGTTATTTAAGAGGGGGGTATCTATATTAACAAAAACATTGGACATGATGGCCCAAGTTCTTTATGTTATTTTGTGTTTTGGTTCTGAAGACAATTATCCAATCAGAAAGCAGAATGAGCATCACACCCTGGGACTCTCTCTGATCTGATACCTCTCTACGTAAACCCCAGCACCTGCAGTCAATCATGCATCAGTGCTAGTGCAGCCTCTGCAGCTCAGTGAGTGAATTTTGGAGGTTCTGAGCTTTCACATGAGGTGTGGCCTGTCCATATACGGAGAATGAGAAAAACTTGTGTCCTCTATAAGCAGGTTTAGACACTGGCAACCCAGGTTCAGTTGTGATTGCAATACCTTTTTTTTAAACCAGCACACTACATACCCTCCATTTAACTAGGAAAGTGATTTGCAGATTTTTTCCAAGAGGCAATTGGTAACACAACCAAGGTTGTGTTACCAATTGGTAACACAATTACCAAAGTCATTGGACAGGTTAATGACTTTTAAAATAGTTTAAAATGAGCTCTATATACAAGATTTTTGGAGTAGCCATCTGTGCTCCTATGTACAAGCACTTGTACACACTTGTACATACACAAAGAAATAATGTGTGTGTGCATTTATAGACCATTGTGCAGCAAAAACCCAACACCCCATTATAAATTATAAATGTCTTGTAATGGGCCTATTTTTAGAACAAAACTACTAATTTTAAACGTGCAATCTTACTCATGTAAAAACTATTACAACTCGCTGGGGTAGAAACTCAACTGTTTTGCATAGCTGTGGACACCGTCATGTGAAAACTCAATACATCTCCTAATTTGTTTTGTTTTCAGTCACACCCATGACGTGTAGCTCATGCATGTTTGTAGGTGTGCTGCTGGAAAAAGTGGGCAATAGGTGAACATTTTGTTTGAGAAAGCTATAGGAATTCCATTACAAATATGTCAACTCAACTGCAGCTATGTTTATCCTTAAGCCCCTCCAACTCGTGCCTGTAGCAATACATGTCAATGCCTCCTCTGTGCACTCTGGCCCACAACCCAAAATCCATGCAAAACCAATCCACCATGACCGGAGTATGCTGACTAGAATGACAGGTCAGCCTGTGTTTGCCGTTTTGCATATTTGAAAGTGAAAAAGCTGGTTCTGAAAGTTGCTTGGACGTGTTTTGTTTAATAGGAGGTTCCCGGCATGTTTCGGAAAAGCAGGATAAGCAAGAATTGTGTTCTCATTTAGTCATGGGAATGGTATGGGGAGGTGGATGTGGCATTAGCTGGAGCACGAGTTTTCATGAGAAATGTGAAATCTCTCTGGGTGAAGTCTGCATGTCCTCCCTGTATTCATGGAGGATAGGTTTTGGTCTTGCTTCCTTGCACTGTACAAAATGGTGCAATGGTTATTTATCACTGCTACTATTTTATGCTAATTTGACCCTGCTCAAAGCTGTTGTTTGTTGCATGACGCAAAAGTACAATAACAGCAGGAGAATTTAAAAAAAGTTGCAGTCAAGAATAAAGCGAAACAAATGTTAAAAATAGAATATAGAATGGTTTCAGAATGATTAAAAATTAGGACCGTTGCCATGATGATTAACAATTTAAAACAAAATATATCTTTTGCATATATTAATAATAATGCCTTAGTCTTATATAGCGCTTTTCCAGACACTCAAAGTCACTTTACAATTTTGTGCATCTTTCATTCACTCCTCACTCAGTGGTGTTAAGCTACTACTGTAGCCACAGCTGCCCTGGGGTAGACTGACAGAAGCAAGGCTGCCAATCTGCGCCAGGGGCAATGTGGCTGCAGTGCCTTGTCTAAGGGCACAACAACAGTTTTTGCCACTAGCACCCCACTGTGGCACCTGGTATTCCCAGTGGTCTCCCATCCAAGTACTAACCAGGCCCAGCCCTGCTTAGCTTCTGAGATCTGATGAGATCAGGCTTTGACAAGGAGGTCTGGCATGGGGAAAAATTCCTCAAAATGGATGGATGAACCTACTGAAATGCATGCGGCAACGACAAACTAATTTTCTTTATAATTGTCTGTGTAATCCCTTAGTTGTCCAGGTTTGATCCATAGCAAAAGAAAATTTCAATTCTGTCAAATGGACAAAGGTTTTAGAGTGCAGACGTTTCGGCGCTCATCCAAGCGGCTTCTTCAGTTCTGGTCAGATTGCTGGTGAACACTGATTTATATCTATAAGAAGGGAGGAGCTAACTACACTGAAACTAACACACCTATTTGTTTACAGTTTAGTAGCTAATAAACAAAAACTATAAACAAATAGGTGTGTTAATTTCAGTGTAGTTAGCTCCTCCCTCTTCATTTTTGTCCAGCTGACAGAATTACATTTTTCTTTTGCTATACTTTATGATTGCTGACTATTGTTCCATATAGCATAAGTCGCCAAATAAGCATGTGAATTCTAAATGTATTTTTTTACATATTGCTTTGCTGCCAAGTTATAGCAGAAAAGCACTAGTGTTTCTCAAAATCTGGTGCAGGTACCACTGGTGGTGAAAACTGCAGTTTGTTTAGTTTACAATCTGTATTATTTTTTTGTCCTCATTTGGATTGATCCCTGCTTACAGCTGCAATGGCATAGTCGTATTATAGACCTAGTTTAGACCTGGTTTAGATCTTGTGGTACTTGGAAGCCCACATATTTCCTTACAGTTAGCCATAGTTATTTGCCCATATATTATCTGTCATTTAGATTTGCATTTTGTTTTCAATGCACGTGGCTGTTACTGCTGCATTCTTTACTGTTGGCACTTGTACCTTAAGGGCTGTCTGTGATTTGCATATCATCTACATATGTCCTTCACAATTCTATCGCTGTTTAAAACATATTGAATCATACTGACATGTGCATATGACAGGATTTCATGTTTTTTCTAATTATTACTTGTTTTGGTGGGATAGTACCCATGGTAAGTGTTTATTATAATCAAGTGGCAGTTTGTGGAAAAAAGACTGAGAAGAAAAGTACAAAAACACAGGAAGTAGCAGTGAGTTCTAAAACACAATACCTCTACCTAAGCCTTCAACACAAAAAATTCCATTGAAATGCAGGGACAATTTACGCATAAGGAAGACATTTTTTGTCAGTTTAAATTATTATAACTTTTGTGCAATTTAAACATAGTTTGGCCCTTGTTAACATTATGCTAACAGTTAGTTATAATTAGTCTAACCTAGTCATATGCACTTTAACTTTATCCAAACTTGGCATTTCTTACAATTAACATCATACCACAATAGCCACCACCCTACTGTTTTTACCATCACGAGACATAGCCTTAATTGGTTTCATATTAGCATTTTGTCACGTTGCATAATTATCACGTAAAGTGGGAAAGTCCCTAAATAACATTCTTGAGAAAAATACTGGGATTATGCAAAACTCCAAGCTGCTGCAGTCTTCTTGGGAAATCTCCCTTCTCAGTAACAAAAGAGGCCCTGCCATGTGAGGGCTGTGTGAGAACGGAGCAGGTCTCACTCACTCACTATGGCTGCACATGTTGGCTTATATAGGCACAATGTTGAGATTTATGCATAATTTAGATCTGTATTAAAATTAATGCATGGGATGACTATATCTGAGCATAGTATTAATTGCTAAATAAGCACGTAGCTGCAAATAAAGATCGGGATCAAATGTCAGTGCTCTGTTGCTAGCAAAATGGTATGCATTAGCAAAAATGACAAGCAAAGAGACGTGTAACAAGCCGATAAGCTGCTGAATGAATGCTAAGTTCTTAAAATCTCCATCGGTTTAACATTAGGCTAAGTCGGCTCATAAAATTTTCTATGAGGAGACACCACGCTCCAGATCTTTAACTGTCATATGCATTCTATCGTGAAATACATTAAAAAGGGCATTTATGATGATTATAAAACAAGATATATGGTTTTGACATTTATACGGGGCAATGTATGTAATGTACTCTGGTGGGGTATTCGCCACCTTCTTGTCTCCATGGAGATGGACATTGGCAATGGCATTATATCTATATTTGTTCGTTTACAGATGTTTTTACTGCTCAAAAATACCTCGAAAAACATGCATTCGTACTGTGAGTGAGCTTCCCCGCTCCACAAATCTAACCATGTGGTGTCACATGCTTGCCTCCATGGGGAAAGACAAGTTTAATGTCATACTGTGGAACATTCCAGGCAAAGCATAATACCTCCAAGACAAGCTGGTATACAGACCATGCACCAGAAAAGTTACATAGTGCACATTTATAGACACACTTTATATCATCAGTGTTTGTTGTACACCAAATAATTCCTCCCCTCCCTTAAGGTTGTGAGAATATCACTCTCTGCTCTCTGGTTATGGGGGAGAGTTGTGCCTCAGGGCTACAGGAAGTGTTGGTGGGACAGCTCACTTTTCCTCCTTGGGGAATGTTGGACTGATGCACAGGACTTTGGTGGTGGTTGCTGGTTGTTGGCGCAGAGAGGGGGGTTGGTCTGTGGGTCTCTGGATGGGGGCAGTCGGTTTCTGGTTGGGGGAGTGATTCTCTCATGACTGGGTGGGGACAGATCCTGCTCCTTTCATGTGGAGGAGGAAGCAGGGCCCACCTCCTGCACATAGAAGACAAAATTTACACTGGCGCTGGCACTCCGCATACCTGCACATTTGACTGCAGAAAATTACAGGGGGAGGCAGTCATGTCACACTTTCTATGTTTTGAGAATATGCAAATGTACAAATGTAGGCACTGTATAATCTTTGTGCCAGATACTTTATGTTACTGGAGATTCATTTGCAAAAACAACCTGCTGAGTCACTACTGTTAAATACCTGAACTGAATTCAGGAATTCTATGAGGTGTGGCGACACAAATGTATGCCCCGTCTAATCTTTGTGCAGTATCGTTACTTAATTCCTTCATACAGTTTTTGAATATGTAATTGTTTGTTTAAAATAGATATTGTAAAACTGTTACTAGCTAATGCTAAAGAAAAAACGTAGCTCAATGTGTGTAAATTTAACTCTAACTCATTGTGCTTGCTTGTCACAAGATTGGATAAATAGTAAATAACGCCAACCAGTGTAGAGCTTGAATCAATACAAAAATATGGATATTTCAATACTTATGTTTCAAAAAGTATCTATTCTTAGGCAATTAGGCATATTGATTATTAAATGTCTAAAAAAAAATAACTTTTTTAAAACAAATTTGAATCTATTTTTTAATAACTCTTTCTTTCTGAGCACATGTTTAGATGTTACATCAGTGTTTTTATTACAGAAACTACTGTAGGCTTTTATTTACACAGTAAAGTATCGGAGTTATAATACATGCTCTATTATTACTTGATATCGGATCAAAAAAGGTATCACTGTATTGACCATCACTAATCTAAAGGCTGGTCTTGCATGCATGCTTTGCATCGAATTACATTAAATTTTAGTAGCTTATATATGGGTAAGGCTTAGGCCTGTCATGATAATTACTATATTGACTTATCATTCAATATATGAAAACCGGAACCAAATATTTTGTGTCACAGTATTTATTGTGTATATTTTCCTTGTAAAAGTGGGGCAATTGGGTATTTCTTGTAATACAATTATATTTGTATTACTATAGCTGTGAAAGGTTGAATAAGTGACTTCTATGGCTAATTATTGACCAATAATAGTGCATTACATATTGCAGTTCATGCCTTTTAATGATGCAGTCTGTTAAAAATGGTTTGCTGGGATTATCTTGCATTCTTATTATTGTGTCAGTGGCTTAAAGTCAGTATTATCGTTTACTGCAGTATATCTCTGTACCAATAGATCGTTCTTCAGAATTTGTTATCGTGACAGGCTTAATAAGGCTAAAATGGAATTCTAAATATGGGCTTGCAAATTGGCTTATATAAAACAAAAGTACCTCTGTTGTTTATTCTGTGTTGGATGACCTTAAACTTTAAACAACAACAACTGTAAATCTGCTGTAACTGACATTTCCTAAGTAACCCTGCTCTGACACATGCATGCTAACACTCACAGCGCTAACTCTGCTGTAGGTCTGTTGTTGACTGTCTCTTTTGGCCCCGCTCTCAGACAGGTGTCACGCTCAGAGCAGACACCCTGACTGAGCTTTCTCAAACTCAGTCACACTTGGAGTAACCTCTGGGCTTTTCCTGGAGCCCGACACGCGGCTGCACCCCCCTCTGACTCTGTCTTGTCTCCTCCAAATCCCACGCGAAGACAGGAGAATTATGACTTTGCTATGTCAACAAAAACAGCACACTAGCTAGGGGAGACAACCGTTTCTCAACTATATTTACAAGGAGACAAAAAAGTTATTTTTCTCTTAGTGTAGGGGAGGGAGCTAGTGGAGCTAAGTGGAGCTGTGTGCACAGTTTGGCTGGATAAAGTTAAGGTTAAGGGACAATAATATAAAGAGGCAAAACACACAGACATAATTAATATTAACATAATTTTGTGAAATTTAATGAACTGTATTAATTTTTGTTTTTTGTTTTTTAGTTTTGATAGATAATATTACTGTGTTGCATATTTGTTTTCAAATGTCACTCAAAATGGAAAAGTGTGCATTTATAATATTGGTAAGTTGTAACCATAGCAGGTTAAAGCTTCACTGTGTAACTTCTCTGGTGGAGGATCTGCGCCTGCCCGTCTCCATGTAAATGTATTGCTTTGCCTCCGAATGTTCCACAGTATCTGTCTATCTGTCTTTCATTTATTCATTTGTGGTTGTTTTTATTGCAAACAAATGCCTTCAAAAACATGTATTTTACTAAGCACAGGGCCACCTCTCCAAAGATTTGACTTCAACCTTGACCTTAAGGATGTCCCGATCCAGTTTTTGGCTCCAGAGCCGATACCGATCTTATCCCCATGCTGATCTTCTAATTTTTAATGATTTTTTTTTCCACACAATTTAGGCTGTGTCTTATATTCAGTATTCCATGGTGAATTTAGTCTCAGTTGACTAAAAGCATCACTGGATATAAAAGGCCTTCTTAAAAAAAGCCTAATAATTTGTTATAATACTATAAAATAATGTCTTAAACTCCTCCACAGAGCAGCAACTTCAGAACATAGTGACACAGACATTAGATGATGTTTTAGCCTTTGTTTCTAAAGGCAGTGTTTTTTTCCACCATATTATTTATGTTGGAGGCCTGTGAAAAGAGGAGAAATCTGCCCGAAGCACCTGGCTACTTAACATATGTAAACAAGTTAGCGCATTCAGCTCTGCTCCTCCACCCAGTTTGTCTCTTCATAGAGGTAAAACAAATACTATCCCTGTCATTAATAATGTTTTTAGCTGCTTTAGAGCCTCTTCAGTCTGTGTTTGAACTGCTCTGGACATTAGCTGTAACAATATATCCTGTATCTATTCACCAAATCCCATCCAAGCCGATTCTCTAAAAATGCCTAGATTGGTGGCCAATACCTTCACATAGGTACCATACCTTATAGAGCAATAACTCTACCACTATTGCACCTGAAGACAAAAATATTAATGGTTGAGAGACATGCTGTTGTTAAAAAATAGGCCAGGTATGTTTCTGAAAGTTTACAGTTCTTCCTCCAGGATTGTCAAGAAGTGATTGGAATCTGGGCCAAGAATGTATTTGAAAAAGTTATCCGGGAAGTCAGTGTTCTGTTTGATCTTGTTGTGAGTATGAGAGTATGCAAAACAGTTAGGATGATTTTTGATGGTATGTGAAAAATGAATGTAATGTTTCTTTTGGAGCCATGGTTCACACAAGCTGTTTAAACATGTACAGTGTTTACTACATTAATGCTGTGATTTTATGTTTAGAGGTGGGAAGAAAACTGAAATGCTATTAATATGTGAATGAATCTTGTTTTGAAGATATGCAAAATTTGAATATATGATATATTGAGTATATAGTTCATAATTTAAAAAAAAACACTACAAAAAGAGGCAATTAAAAAGGAAATTGGGAGAAAAAAGTATGTTGTAAACTTCCTAACATGAACATATAAATTGATATTCCTGTACTTTTTGGGATAATTTAACAGTAATTAACCTCCTAATGTTGGATTGACATATTGTCTGAATATCGTTGTCGTTGGATACTCAAAAAACAAGCAAACAAAAAAAACCAACTACTGATTATGAAAAAAATATATATATATTGTCACCCAAAATATTTGTCAGAACAAGAATACAGAAAAATACATTCTACACAAAGTGCAGTTGAAACCAGAAGTTTACATACACTATATAAAAAGACACGTAAGCTTTTTTTCTCACTGTCTGACATGAAATAAGACTAAACTTTTCCTGTTTTAGGTCAATTAGGTTTATCAATTTTTCTTGTTTAGGTCAATTAGGTTTATCAAAATTATTTCTATTTGCTAAATGCCAGAATCATGAGACAAGGATTTTTTAAGACAGTTTTTTTCATTACGTTCTTCAAAGTCAGATGTTTACATATGTTTCATTAGTATTTGGTACCACTGCCTTTAAACTGTAGGACTTGGGTCAAACATTTTCGATATCCTTCCACAAGCTTCTCAATAGTTGGCAGGAATTTTGTCCCATTCCTCCTGACAAAACTGGTGTAACTGAGCCAAGTTTGTAGGGCTGCCTTGTCACACATGCCTTTTCAGGTCTGCCCATAAATTTTTAATAGGATTGGTGGTCATCTCAAGGCTTTGAGATGACCACCAAAACACTGACTTTGTTGTCCTTAAGCCACTTTGTAACCAGTTTGGCAGTATGCTTTAGGTCATTGTCCATTGGAAGACCCATTTGTGCCCAAACTTTAACTTCTTGGCTGATGTCTTGAGATGTTGCTTCAGTATTTCCACATAATGTTCTTTCCTCATGATCTGTTAATTGCACCCAAATATGAAGCAGACTTGTGCAAGTCTACAATTCTCTTCTTGATATCTTGGCTGATTTCTTTTGACTTTCCCATGATGTTACACAAAGAAGCAGTGTGTTTCAGGTGTGCCTTCAAATACATCCACAGGTGTGTCTCTAAGTAACTCAAATGTTGTCAATAAACCAATCAGAAGCTTCCAAAGACATGACATCATCAATTGGGTTTTCCCAAATAGTTTAAATGCATAGTAATTTTATGTAAACATCTGACTTTAATGAAAGTAATGAAAAATGGTCTAAAAAATTCTTGTCTCATTATTCTGGCATTTAGCAAATCCTAATTGACCTAAACAGGAAGAGTTTAGTCTGATTTTATGTCAGACACTGAGAAAAAAAAAAAAGCATATGTGTCTTTTATATAGTGTATGTAAACTTCTGGTTTCAACTGAATGGATATGCACCATTCATCTAAATCAGGGTTGAATTTTCTCATTTGGTGGTTTCCATTCTTGAATTGCACTTGGTCTCTTTAGTGGAGTTTGCATGTTCTCTCTGTGTCTGATTGGGTTTCCTTTGGTTTCCCCTTTCACTCCCCAAAATATTAGGCAGAAATATCCAGCAAGGTACTTCTGAAGTGTGCTGCTCCAGGATGGGTCCAATGCAGGGGACAAATTTCGCTTCAAGGATAATAAAGTTTCCCATAACTTAGGTCTGCACAATATATCAAAATTGGAATCTCATTTTGAGATCTCAAAGGCTGCACTTATTTAGACATAGAATGTCCTCTGCAAAGAACAAAATATTCAGTTTTTTATTGATTTTTTGTACCTGTCGTGTAGACCTCAACAAACATTTTCTGAAATGCATGAGATTCTTGTATTAGTTTATCAGTTCGTACTTTAGTCTTCCTTCATGCTCATGGAGATTACAATGTGCACTCTGAACAGAATCCTACTTTTTAAACATATATCGAAAATCTAATCACACATAATAAAGGTTTATCTAATTGCAATAACAGTACTTGTCAGAAAAATTCGATTTTTTTTTCCCAAAATCGTGCAGCCCTGTGATGACCTATAACAAACTTCTTTAAAAAATCATCTGAGGACATTTCATTGTAATGTTTATGGTTAATCTAGTCACCTCATTTAACCCACATCTCCCCAGAGTATCAGTCACGTGTTCATGATGCCGCCTGCAGCCAACAATGTGACATGAATACAGACAGTTCATGTCAGGACAACTCCGCTGTTCCTTAATACCATTGACTACCCTGACTTTTACTATAATGCGTATGACAGCATTTCTATATTTACATGCACAGCTGCTGGAACAAAGGGCTGCATCTGGCCATCAGACCTAAAGCCCAGTTTCACATCCTGTTCTGGAGAAGTCAAAGCAATATCAACCAAACTAATGCGTGACTCTGAGGAAAAAATATCAAAGAACCGAGTTTGGGCTGTAACACCTGAACTAAATAAGATACGTCAGAATAGGGCGGCACTGAAATATTGGTATTCTGATTAGGTTTGTAATATATGTTAAAAAAGTAGGATAATGTTCGGAGTGCAACGTAAACAACTTCAGGAGTGTTAACATTTGAAATAAGACTGAATAATAACTCATAATCTAATACAAGAATCCCATGCATTTCAGAAGTTGTTTGCAGAGGTCTAAACTACAAGTACACCACAATTTTCTATGAAATGTTTGTTCTTTGCAGATGAAATTCTGTTATCTAAATAAGTGCAGCCTTTGCGATTTGATAGTAGTGCAAATTTAAATTGCGATATCGATATATTGTGTAACCCTGTCTTGTCTGACTATTATTAGTATCTAATTTTATTTGTACATATGAGAAAATTCTATAGTATTTTACCATTTTGAGTTAGGTTGAGTGATTAAAGCTGCACTTTGCAATTTTTCTATAGGGGTCAGCCATTTGTTTGCCTACATGGAAATGATTAAATATAGCTTTGCATAGAATGTTGCACAGTATTTTATTTGTATTGCGATTAGATACCACGAAAAATATAAATTCGTACTGAGACTGGGATCGCCTCTTCACAGATCTGATCTTCCACACTGGCCCAGGTGTGGAGATAGACAAGTTTAATGTGGAAGATTCCAGGCTAAGCAATAACATCTCCACCCTCTACCAGAAAAGTGTACTTTGATATGTGTGATGTTTTCTGTACAAAGTGGTAGTGTCATTGTCAAATTATGAATACCTTTCTCCACCACAAGGACGTCATTACTACATTTCATGAGATTTGGCTGTATTGTCCTTGGGCGATTGAGTAATCTTTGTACATGGTGGCACATGTTAAGTAGGATTTGCATCACAGATATTGAAGCTTTCCGTGCTGGCAAACATTAAGACTACCTCTGTTGATTTATGCCAGTTTTAGTAAATACAAAATACTTTCTACTTTACTTTTTCAATAACTTAAATAATGACACATTTGCATTTCCTACTGGATGGAATTACGATGTTATGAAATTATGAAATTAAGGTGTATAGTATATGCTCCCTGAACTACCCTGTAAGATTTCTAAAATTTAATATCCCTGTAGTTAGACCTGTACAATCACATTCTGAAATGCATGCAGTTCTTGTTTAGCAGTATTTCCTTCTCTGTATGTTTATGCCTCTGATTTTTTTTAGGCCAAATAAGAGTCAGGTTTGTGGAGATGCAAGCCTGCTCGTAAGGATGCACGTTTTTCAGTGCAATAAACCCAAGATAAATGAAAAAATATTTTTCTTATGTGAAAAATAAACACTATGAGAATGTATTGTCCTTATCCTAACCTCGCCCTATACAGGTATATACAACACCAGTTCAGAACACGTTGTAGTAAAGGTGTGCAGTTATTCTGAATGTGTCTATGTGTGAGAAAGAGCCTCTCTGTCTGTGACTCAGCCCATAAGAAGCCCATGCGTTTTACCCAGCTCCTCCTATTTGCACTTCTCAGTCTGGCTCACTTCTCAAAGCGTTTTACGGTCTATTAAAACCTGAGGAGGAGGGAATCACTGCTGCAGTCATTCCTCTCAGGGGAAATTAGTGCTTTAGTCAGACCATAATCCCTGTGCTAAAAAGCATGCAATTGTCTGGTAGATCAAGTTTGACATAGTGAAGCAAAGTTTAAAAGGTATGATGTGTGGTTTATAAAATATGGGTGGACAGTATTAATGAAAATTAATGGTTCAATATAGGACTGGTGATGTGACAAAAAATGTATCACAATTTTATATTGCCTTCATAAAAAGGCAAACGTTTTAACATTTTTTTTCCTGTCACTCAAAAGGAGAATTGACTGTAAAAAACCATACCATTGTTTGAAAGCTCCTCAGCTCTTTCATCTGTGTATTTCAGAAGCAATTAAAGGCCCTGTTTTTTTCCCATGTATTTGAGCAAATATATTGTATAAGCAGCTCTTGAGGTCAAAATAAGTCAGGAGCATGCTGTCTGCATCTAATTATAAAGTGTTTTACTGTCTGATAATCAGGAAGTGCGTGGTAGCATGCTAGTTGCTGTTAGCTTTACTGTGGCGGCAAAACTCCACCCTGGTCTGAGTTGTGAATTTATCGCGGTGAATAATTTGGATGCTCAGAAGGCATAAGGTAAGTGAGGACAAACTTTGGACCACAGCAAACCATTTAAAATGAACTAGTTCTGTTTTTCATGTTTTAGTACGGTAAAAATCAGGTACAGTACAGTTTAAATAAAAGTACTGTATCTTTTGAATTGTGTCCTCAAAATGTCAGGGCGCAAGGGGAAGCTTGAAATCAATTAATAACAATTTCAAAATAACAATTTCAATATGGTAAATAATACATCTGTCACCTCTAACAGTTGAATGTGTTATTCATTCACTGTGCATTTTTTGTGCATGGTTATAATATGCTGCTGCACCTGACTTTAAATATAGCAATGGTGACTAATATGACACATGACTGACTAATAGAAAGGTAGCAATATAATCTCTGCATAGCCTTGGTGAATATGACCCATCACACACTTGATATTTAATACAAATATTTCGAAACCTATAATGTTAGGTGGAGACATGTGAGGGTGTGTGGGATTCTGACTTCCTGCTGCCGAATATATGTCCATATTTGGAGTAGTAGTAATAACCAGTAAGAAATGCAGTCCATTGTGCCTGTCCGTCACGTGCCTCCATTATAATAACCCATAAGTCTCATACTTGTTGGTGTTGCAACTAAACTTTTAAAATGATAATAATGTATTTCTGTACATGTTTGCATCTTTTGTGTCTTCTGACATCACTATGCTCACCAAATCTTCTCTCTGTAGTGATTTGCAGTGTTATGCCAGATGCTCTACGTAATGCAACACCCTATTTATCCAGGCTCGGTGCTGACCCAAAGAGTGAATTCCGTTGTCAGAGCCCTTGATTGATTGATTTTGTAAGAATTAAGAGTTCATTTAGAGGTGCATGATGTAACTTTTCCAGTTGTGTGCCTTTCTACCTTCTTGTCTTCATGGAGATGTTATTTCTTCGTCATGGAATGTTCCACAGTATGGCATTAAACTGATCTATTTTGCATTCATAAAATTACACATGCTGAAACATACGTAGCTTACTTACTTACTTACTTACTACTAGCAGGGTCGCCTCTCCTTAGGTCTGACCTGTAACTTGTTAGTGTCACCTGCTTGGCTCCAGGAAGTTTAATGCCATACTGTGGAACATTGTAGACAAAACAATAACATCTCAGTGAAGACAAGTGCTGACCCTCCACCAGAAAAGTTACATAGGCTACCTTTAATGGTCCTGTTGAGGTCAAAATAAGTCCATTATCTGCATCTAACTATAAAACGTTTTATTGTTCGGTAATCAGGAAGTGCGCGTTAGCATGCTTGTTGTTAGCATTACAGTGACTTGCCTCTGAAAGTTGTGAAAACTTAGGATTCTTGGGAATCCTAAGTGAGGAATAACTTGCACCATGCACTTCAAACAGTTTCAAGTGAACTAGTTCTGTTCGCGTTTTTAACAGTAAAAATCAGGTACAGCACCTTTAAGATAAGAAATCACAGTTTTATCACTATTAAATTGCATTCCCAAATTTGCACAGTCTTTCCTGCCCCACCCTTCATTAGCCCCCATACCATACTTTTACCCTCCCTATCCCACCACTATCCCTCTATATCTCCCTCACTCTTTGCGCAGCAGACATGCATTTGTTTGTGTTGGGAGTTCTGTCTCTTTCCTCTGCACGGCTGGCTGGACACCCCGGCTCCCTGATACCATCGTCCCGTCCCAGATTAGCAGTGATGGGGGCGCCGTTAACCCTGCCAGAGCCTCCCTAACTGCCACCGTGGTGCCTCTGCCCCTCACTCCCTCCCTCCCATACTCCCTCTCGCACAATGCACAAACAGCTATTGCATTGTCTGTGTATGTGGCTAGCTTATGAAGGCTTATGGGAGGGCACCAGGGTTGTTGCCGGGTAGATTTGTAACATGGTGTGACATGGTGATAGGTGATAAAGATTGATTTATTGGAGACAGTCTTTGCTTCTGGTTATCAGCTACTGGATAACTTGGTGGCAGTCTTCAAACAGAAAACAGTAGTTGCTAATGTGTTAATTATTCTGGTATTATCTACAATCTGTTCAAGCTATGTCCAAGCTATGGAGATTCTTTATCAATATTTCATTTTAAAAAGTGAATTTGAAAGCAATTGTTTTGTTTTATTCTGCATTTATGAAGTTCAGAGGTGCTCAAAAACTTAAAAGTACCCAAACATTGTAGTTTAAAATAGTATTACTCATGTAGAAGTAGAAAATAATCCAAGAAATTACTCAAGAGTAAAAACTACTTCTCAAGTAAGAGCATCTAACATTTGATTTATAATTTGAATTTAATTGAATTTACAAAACATTAAATAATGCACAAAATCTGGTATTTTCAAAGGATTAACACTAAACTGAGAAAAATGTAATCATATCTGAAGGAGTGGTGCAACACAAATGTCACACAAATATTAAAAGCATTTCATATTGTCACCTTAAAGCTTTTGTCACCTTTAGACATACTCACAGTGGGAAAAGTAACCACAGCTACTCTAAAAAGAACAATTTTATTAAAAAGTTATTCATAAAAATGTACTTGAGTGAAGTGCAAGTAGTGTCCTCTAAAAATATTTTCTCTACTAACATATTGTACTTTCAACCACAGATAATAGTCAAACACATGTAGCACACTGATAAAAGTCATTTTGAAGTCGTTTTTGAAGTATTTGTGAGCTTTGATGTGGCTAGGTGCAGGTGGACCCCTCTTAGCTAACACAGAGTTTATGACACTGCAGTGTTGTCCTGTGGTGAGTAACAGGGCTTAGATCTACTGCCAAAACCATCTCACTCAAACCCATTTAACACCAAAGATCTGAGAACAAACTTGTGTGGAGATGTCTGCCTTCATCAAGACAATGATCTCAAGTCAGTTTTTATAGACTGCAGATGTAGAAGCTATGTACAATAGATAGACAAAAATATGCTAAAACTGTGCTAAAAAGTAACTAGTACTTTGAGTAGTTATTTTTCATGCATATACTTTTAACACATTCTTTACTTGCAATGTAACTGTACTTTTAGTCAAGTACAAATTTTCAGTATTTTTTGCACCACTTATCAGAACTATAAGACGCATGGTAATACTATAGAAACGACTGTATTTATGTGTTGAAAATTGCATCCTTTTGTCAAAATCAAGTTACAAATATCATAACACTAAATGGTTCTAGTGTATTAGCAGTAAGCACTATACTTTACCTAGCAACAACATTTTATCATTTAATTTGCAGTATTGTTCAGTTTTTTGATAATCGCCCTCTAACCTAAAAGTTGCCAGTTCAACACCCACTTTTGGCATTACATTATGTCCCTGAGCAAGATACTCCACAAGTCCTCTATTGCTGCAGAATTCTTGCCATGTTTCCATTAATGTGCCCCAGGGCAGATGCGGCTGCAGTAGAAGCTCAACATTCCTTGCAGGTGTGACTTAAAATAATGTGTTAAATTACAAAGCATCTATTATCAAGCAATTCGATTTGAAAACAATTTGAATAGTTCTTCTCTGACTACTACTACACACTCAGCAGACAGGGACGGTCCTCTAATCCATTCCAGACATTCTTTCATTGTTATTCACGCACTTATCTCATTATTGATGCATATTTGTGTCTAGTTCTCCAGTTAGGCAGAATTATTGGTTGTAATTGATCACATGTGAATATGTGGCTGTTGACATGCTAAGCCAATGCATGCTTTACATAACTGAAGTTCCTCTGTGTTTACCATGGGCTTAAATGGACATAGACCACCACACTCCTCTCTCTCCTGCAGCTTTGGGTTAGCTTTTACCTTGCCACAGGGATTACTGTAAATGTATTAAGTATTTAAAAGATTTGGACGACAGTTGCTATAAAGTCCATGCCGTAAACAAGGTTGTAAATTATCTGTCTATCAATCTAATGATGGATGGATTAGACTAAGAGAAATTAAAGGGGCAAAACTTACAGTGGGGCAAAAAAGTATTTAGTCAGCTACCAATTGTGCAAGTTCTCCCACTTAAAAAGATGAGAGAGGCCTGTAATTTTCATCATAGTTACACTTCAACTATGAGGGACATGGGGGGAAAGAATCCAGGAAATCACATTGTAAGATTTTTAATGAATTAATTGGTAAATTCCTCGGTAAAATAAGTATTTGGTCGCCTACAAACAAGCAAGATTTCTGTCTCTCACAGACCTGTAACTTCTTCTTTAAGAGGCTCCTCTGTCCTCCACTCGTTACATGTATTAATGGCACCTGTTTGAACTCATTATCAGTATAAAAGACACCTGTCCACAACCTCAAACAGTCAGACTCCACACTCCATTATGGCCAAGACCAAAGAGCTGTCAAAGGACACCACAAACAAAATTGTAGACCTGCACCAGGCTGGGAAGACTGAATCTG